>RJJA01000251.1:11276-31387 GCA_003724045.1 Lepidurus arcticus | reverse complement strand
TGGAGGTCAAAACAGAACAAGGACAAACCAAGAATGCAAGGGCGTACTAACGAACAAATCACTACAGAATTTCCGATAAACAAATACGAAAATAGAAAATGGTTTAAATAGAAAATAAAGTGTACTTGAAATTAGTTTAAAATAAAGACTCAAAGAATCAAACTAAAAATAAAGAATTAAAATAATTAAAATAAAGAATCAAACTTCAAAATTTTTGCCAATTTTTGGTAATTTTTTTAAAATGTCAAGAAAATCTCATCTGCATCGCACATGGTGTGGGAGACCTCCAGACGGCCTTGAGACCAGCCCTATCTATCACAGTAGGTATTGCCTTCAGAATAAACATAACACAATAATAATAAAAAATGGGGAAACGTCTCCTCTTTTGCTCGCTCAATAGACTGGCCTGAATTCGTGATCAGTTTCTTTTTTTATTCCCTGTCGGCCTCTTTCCTTTATATTTCCCATATATTCTTGGCCAAATCAATAAAAACCCGGCTGAGCAAGCCAGGCACAGGGAAAAAAATAGAAAAATTCCCGGGGAAAAAAAGGCAAAGAACGTGCCCAGACAGGCCACACACAAGATCGAAGTCACGATCCATGGAAACGAGACTGATTCTCTAGCTCACCGGGTTCGAAGCGCCACTACAAAACGGGCTAAAGTTATTTTTTTCCTTTTAAAAAAAGTCTTTCCAAAAGAGGAAAAAAATTGACGTCGCCATAGTAACACTTTCTTGGGTCTATTTATTTTCGTCTCCTTCGTTCCCCCCTCTCCCGATTTTTTCAGATATTTTCTCATAAAATTTTTTTAAAAAAATCTAGTCGAGGTGATTTACGCATTATATCGCCATAAGGCCAACAAGCAAGACCACATAAAATATACTCATCATTGTCAATAAATGTAAAGAAGCAAAAAGAGTTTAATCATTATTTTGCATAACAAACTAAATAAAAAACCAAAAAGAATTGAAAATCGATTTGAAAAGAATGCTACGAAAATTGAAAATCATTATAAATTGAATATGAAAGAATAACTATTGAGCAGATTTTGATAATTGAGATTTTAACATTAAGACATGAATTTAAAGGGAAATTGCGAAAATTATAAATTACAATTATTAAATTAAAAAAACCGCTATGGTAGTTATTATGGCTAACAATGTGGAAAGTCCTGTGGGTGTGAAAAAAGCAAAGGAAAAACTCGAGAAACTTTTAAGCCCATTATTGCGAGACGCGTTGGTTTATTTCCGTCAACTGCTCCATAGCGAGCGTCGGCGGGTCTGTCTAGACGTCGTGTGACGTCATAGATACAGGCCGTGGTCGGTCAAATACTCAAAGGAGGCGTGAAATACTTTTTTGCTCTATTTTGCTTCCTGGCAAGCTCCTGACATACTTGAACCGTGCTCATTTGCATCACAACGTTATACACAATGAGCTATGGAATGCGACTTCTCTCATAAATTGACATCTTTACTTTCAATGGGGTCTATATGTGACAAAACTACATTGTTTTTTAAAAAACGAGAGAACAAATAATAAATACAATAGGTTAAAGTTTATATAAAAGATAATAAAGTACAAAATAATTTTATTTCAAAACCAGAATGATCGAGAATTCTCCCAAGTAAATTTGAAATATTTCTAAAAATCTTAAAGCGAATGAGTTCACTAAATTGCATGCTACATTAGGATAATTTTAGATATTATTAAGGTAATATTGAGATAATTTGCCTAGCTTAAGTTAATTTAGGTAAAATTAGAACGAATTTAAAAGTTTTTTAAAGAATTTGAAAAAAGTAATTTCAAAGAATGTATCTAATGTTTAAGGTAAAATTAGTCATTTTGGCCAAACTTGTAGTAAGTTAAAGACAAATGGAAATATTCTGAAAATATGAGAATTAATCTAAAGACATATTCAAATAAAATAGACCATTTTTGTATAATTTGAGGGATATATGTTGAAACTAAATTGAAACTTGAAAGTCAATTGGGCAAAATTCTTCGAAGTTGAAGCTTAACAGGGTAATTTGGTCAATTTAAATAGAACGAGAGGCATCTAGTCAGAATATTGCGAGGGCTTGGTATATTTCTACGTTGAATTGGAAAAAATTAGTCAACTCGAAGGTCAATTGACAGAATAGGCCACCAAAGCACGCCTTGGCAAGGTGATTTCGCGTTTCATACTAGGTTTCAAAGGATCTATCAACACTCTTAAGCTTTTTATGAGCCCACAGTTACATGACACTTTTCCACACCTTTAGCACACGCCATGCCAAGCTAGCACCGTTGCATTGATCCAGTAAGAGCGTCGAGCACAAACCCATCGGGTCAGAAAAAAAGGTAGAGCGGAGATCCGAGCCATATTGGCCTTCGACGTTGCTTCTTTTATGTCTAGGCTTCTCCTCGGTGTTTTTCTTTGTGCTGGGAATAAGATCTTCGAACGGACGTTCATTTACCTGATATTTTTCTACGTTTTCTCTAGCCTTCCGAAACGGATTCATTTTCTTTTACGGACATATTCGTATTATTTTTTATCATTTATTTGTAAAATTAGTTTACCATTTGTTCGACTTTCCTTTACCATTTAAAATGTAACACATTGTAAGTTGAAACATTTTCGGTGACCTTCAAACTAAATTTCTTAACTAACCCTTTTGGTACCCTTTTAAATTGTGTATTTAAACAAATAAAATGACTAAAATCTGACATGGCTTTATGACAAAACGAAAAAGAAAACTTACTAAAAATTACTCAAATGTCCAACTCAAAACTTTTAAAGCTTTACGAATGAAAATTGTCCAACTCGTGTGTTCCGAAGGGAATGATACCATGTTATTCGTATTATTAATTCAATTAAATAATTGAATTAAGATACCAACTAAACTGAATAAGGCCATAAGAGTAGGGTTATTAGAGCCAACAAATAGGAATTAATTCACACAATAAATAACAATTGACCCTCGTAATAAATAATACTAGGATTGGTAGTGCCAGTAAAAAAAAAGGGGGGGGGGGGTGGACAACCCACCAAATTTATCTGCCATAAATCCGTTGTTTAACAGACAAGCACTCCACCCAAAGCTTCTACACATCCATAAGAGTCCCCTCGAAAAAAAAACCCTACTCAGTAGCATAGCTCCTTTATGTTTCATTTAAGGTTACAACGATGGCTTACCTGTGAGGAAGTTGATAGACAACAAAGTGAGACAAGACAACAAAGGAAATCAGAACTGAAATCCAAAAATACGGCACTCGTTCCGTTACTGAAATGACACACTTGAAATTATCCAGAATTCTGAAGCACTTTGTAAATTTTTCGACATTATGATTCTACGAAATAAAGTTTCCTTGACTTTTTCCAAAAATGCTTTGTACTCACGGAGCAGACGAGAGAGGAAGAAAGAGAGAGACAACTGGGCTGTGAGAGTGCACAACAAGCACGTCGGGTTTAGGCTGCAGTCTCGCCGCTTTGTTTGAACTATAGCTCGGGTCTCGGGATAAAAATGGCCGGCGTTCAGCGTGAACCAAGACCGAGTCAAGGGAAAAGTCCCGGGTCCCGCACGACGACGACAGTCGCGGTGCGGGTTAGACACACAACTTTGGCGTCCGCGCGTGAGGAATATCTTGGTCCAGGACTGCACTGGGTTCGCACTCCCGCCCCCTCGAGTGCCCTACGTAACATTTCCTTTCCGTGCCTCCCTATACCTTCTCATTTCTCTTTCTTCACTTCCTGCTCCCCTACCCCGAACAGATAACGTGCTACCTCGTCCAAAAAAACGTAAGAGCTCGCTGGATTTGCGCTACAAGTCCCGGGTAATACATGCCCTTAGATGGGCGAAGATGGTGTAGAATTCACCGTTGGGACGTTTTTCGCCTTGCCAAAGCAAGGCCGGAGTGACGCTTCGTGTCCCAGGCCTGACCTTCATGGGAAACGTTCGATAGCTTTAATGTTGGGTAGGATGGGATAGTACTCTCCCGTACAAGGGCCGAAGCAAAATCAAGCCGAGTTTAGTCGAGTCAAGTCAAGACTTACGCTATGGGTGGCCGGGTAGGGTTGTAGGTTCATGTTTATTATTCATTATTGCGCCGCTCCGCATGGCCTGGCCAAAGGAAGGCCGGGGTAACGCTACGACTCTCTGGATGATTTTGAGGGAAGCATCAGTAGCTTTTTATGGTGGATTCATTGCTGCAAAACATGATTTTTAAAAGATTCAAAGGATTTCGATGAGCCAGTATGTTGCAAAAAGTGGTGAAGGGTTTTTTCCCCCAAGAGATTGCAATTGTCCCTTTTATGATTCACACAGGCAATGGCTATCCTTCGGATCTCAGCCAATTCGGTTGGTCGGTAGGTCCCCCATCATGCTCCCACCCTTTGTAAGACGACCTTGACATAAAGCAATACCCTACCTTCCCTTGCATATCTACATTCGGGACATCACCGGTCTATTTGACACCTTTTATGAATTCATGATCTTTTGGACTGCTTCATTAAGCATTTCTGAAATCATTAATTAATGTTTAGTGTTTACTTAAGGATTATTGGAAATCCAACCACCTAACACAATAATTGTCTACTAAACAATTCCACTTAACTTTACTAACGAACTTAAAACATTTACAACTTAATGTATGGATGTTGTATATTGTGTCAATATTAATTAATTTTTTATCGTAAAAGCCGAAAATGAACTCGATAACAGAATTCTTAAGCGGCCTACTATTATCCGGTCATAGAGTGACCAGCTGGACCGACTTGTTGCGTTACCCTGGCGTGCGTTTGGCAAAAACAGTGAACAAGTAAACCCAGGTGGCTCACAAAACCAAGCGGTAGTAACGCGACTAATCCCGGCTAGCATTTTCTGGCTAGCGATTTATTTTGACCCCAATAAAATACAGTACTACGGCCGGATGAGTTAAGGTCAAGCTATATGCTTGGGGTCGTAGTAGAGCTATATGCTTGGGGTCGTAAGTCGAAGGGAACATTTTCCAAGCGCGGCTCTATAGTCGTGGGATGTGAAGCAACGTGTAATTTGGGCATAAGGCATCTCTCTGCTCGTGCCAGACCAAACATGTTGCCCCGTTTTCCCTCACCGTCCTGGCTCGGCAGTCGGTGTCTCATTTTGTTCTCTTCGACTCGCTTGTTTGGCCTGATGCCCAAACCGCAATACCACGCTTACAGCCTATACATTATTAAGCATTCTGACGTCATGAAGCCGCACGCGACCACGGATATCGAAAATGAAATAAATACATCTTACGACGCGATCCATAATTTGACCTTTCTCGAAAGCTTTTTCGCAATAAAAATCCTTTTCCAATGCTTCATTTTAACAGTTCCATGTGCTGTTCATAATTAGTTAAGAATTGAAGTTAGTCGAGAAATTTTCACGGTCGTGCAGAAGAGATGCATTCTTGACAACATTGGCATGGAGTTGAGCGCCAACCAAGCCGTAAATTTCACTGTTGACACGGGAATTTCAATAATTTAAAAAACAGTTCACCGTATAAGTTTAGGCAGAGGTTTCTACAATTTTAGCTTGTTTCGAGCTTCCGAACCCTACTAGAAATTAACTACTGACTTTGAGAAATGCAATTTCAACAACCTTAATTTTCGAAAATCTTGACTGCGTTTTAACAGTCGAATTGAACATCAACGTCATCAACGTCGAGTAGCGAGCAAATCGAAATATTTTTAAACACTTGAAATGTACGTTCGATATTTTGTTGTAATAATGAAGAAAGTGAACAAATAAGAATCTTAAAAGGGGAATGGCCACCAAAATCGCATATTGAGATTTTGATTGATTCCTATTGTACAAATTATTCTAAGAACAATGAACTTTTCTTTCGAATTTTTCTGAAGAACCGCTCTCGAATTATTGTCTTGCGAATTTTTGGCATTTTCCCCGTCGCGTACGACTGCTGCTACGTCACGGGGCCCACGTGACCGCGCTGGCCAATGGTAAAAATGCTCCGTTTGAATTTTAGACTTTTTATTTGCTAGATTATTTGCTAGAAACTATATTGTTTAACTCTATTTTTGGCTGTTTCATTTAAACAACTTTTTCCATGAGCACATCGAAAATATAAAATTTTTAAGAACCTTAGAAGTATAGAAGAAATTAAATATTTCTGTTTGTATCCTGTTAAGTAAACTTTCATGTCACTGGAAAAAGTTGATAATTACCTCGGTAATCACAAGGCAGTGAGATCAAATAATTGAAAGAAAATAAGCCAAAAAAAGAATAAATGAACCAAATGTGACCACAAGTTTTACGGAAAGTAAAAGAAGCCCACTCATTGGAATTTTTTGCAAATTTACTCTATGTAACCTTCTTTTCTTGTTTGAATTCTAAGAGAATAATAGAAAAATGAAAAAGAGTGATAGCTTTTTCCCGCTTTTTCTTGAAGCCAGGCAGACATTACACTTGGCTGGGCACGCAAGAACCCCGCCAAAACATGATCAACTCATCCAGACGGTAATCAAGTCTTGAGTAAAAGTTACGACCTCCCATGAGGGACGTTTTCAAGGGGACCTCCCCTGCCGCTTCTGCATAGACAACGCTGCGTTGCCGTCTGACGTGCCATCTCTCGTTTACATACACAGTCCAACACAGACATACAACAAGACAAAAGCTTTTAAAACGGCCTTGCGGTCGTTGGCGGGACCTTTGCAGGAGGTCAACATATTTGGCGCAAATCTACGCTCTCTTATTTTTCCCCTTTCTGCTTTTTCTTGCCATTTCCCGGTTACACCCCCCAATCATGGTTGGAAAAAAGCGCGTGTACCAAAGGTTAAAAAATGCTCTCTATTTTTTTCTTACATTTTTATTTCCTTCCGTTTGCCGATCTTTTGCTGTTTTTGATCTGTCGATTTCCCGTGTTATTTTGTATTTTCTTTATTTCATTCGGGCCGACCCTCAGCCTAGCAGCGCTCGTTCAAGCTCGTGTGTTATCGCATGTCTAGCTAGACTTTTCCCCATTTTTTCTCCCTTGAGCCTTGGCATTTTTACGGTAACCGAGGCGTCTTAGGCGTCGCATCGATTGGGAAGCTCAAGAAAGCTCAAGAAAGCCTGGTGTCTGTACTTTGGGGCGGTGAGAAGGCGAAGGGGAGAAGCGAACAAAACTGAAAACCAAGACCTTGCGTGGCTCTTTTCTTTGGCTTCCCCGTCTAGTCGTTGACCCGACACTTGTGATACTTTATTTTGTTTTGGGCTATTTTCGTATCATTCTTTTTTCTTTTATTGCTCTCTCTTATATATTGTATCTCTCTCTCTATTTTTTATCGACAGAATAAAGCATTGTTTCTATCTCGTTTCACGATTTTGTAGCTAGTTTAACTCCCGTACAATTTGGTGGATTTTAAGCTAATTCCGCAAGGAAGCGCCACATGTTTTGCATGGGAACGCGCATGGCTTCTGCGCATGAGACGGCGAGCACGATAACTTGACAACCATGCACTCAATTTATGTGCGTTGCAAATAATACAAAATATAACAGAAGTGAAATCACACCTAAAGAATTGTTTCCACATTTTTACAGTATAGCTGGACAATTATGTAGACTATGAATGTGAAATTGAAGAGGCCATGAGCCTTAGTAATGACAATAAATAAATATACATAATAAATTAATTGGAAAATTAGCTAAAGCAAAGCGCATTCCTTAAATTTGTTACGTTATATATTTAGTAATTGCGTTAAATTATTTTGCGTTCTTTAGTGATGTTAGCTACATTACTGTCAATGACTTCTTATAATTTTTTAGTAAAATTGTTTTTGCTTTCTTGATAATTCCTACCGTGGGATTTGATCTTACAATCGTAAGTGTTTACAATTTCTGCAGCTGTTTTATTCCTCCTTGTCCTATACAATGCGAAAATGTGCCTAGCCTAAGGCTCTAAATGAACTTCCAACACTAGAAAGCATATTCCACGTCTAGATAGGAGTAATCATAGGTATTAACAGACCGCTATTCAGCCTTCCATATAGCGAAGTGGCCCCTGGCTAGATGTATAGCAGTATTCCGGCTAACTCAGGCGAAGCGACAATACAACAATGAATACAAGCGGGTGTCTGTAACAAACCGGAGAAGCGCTACGACTCTCCGCCAAGCTCTCGATTGGCACTCTTTTCCGTGTTCCCTCAATAATGGAAAGTTCTTGACTTGGAAGAATTTACAGTACATTTAATCATACATTTAAGTTACCCATATTGTTTATACTTATTGATGTATCCTTAACCATATACTTCATTCACAGATCACGTTAAAAGCCTAATGGTTTGAACTTAGATCCCAAATGTCCGAAAACGATAACGATCTACTGCTTAGGAATGATATCATATTCGACTAGGTCCGTAACGGAATAGAATAAAGATGAAATAAGAAAATTAAAAAAAGCTTACCCGTATAGTATCGTAAGAAAATGCCCAGGAGAGAGAGGGAAAAAACGAAGGTAGAAAATCCAGGCAACTTTCTGACCAAAAACACTGAAAAGGGAGCTGACATATCGCGTCTTAACCGTTGCACTCTTTTTCAGGAGCAAGCGGGAGAGGCACGCCAAAATGGCCCGACTAAAAACCAAAAAGACGGTCAAAAACTGATCGGGACTTAAAAATGACTCGGGAAGTTTCACAGACACTTAACTCGATTATTAGACGGTGTCATTTCCCATGTCCTTTGGGGCAGAGTGTCTTTTACTCCCATCTTTCCCATGCACACCACGACTTCACTTGTTATTAATGGAATAATGTGTATTTATTCACGAAGCAACCTTGACTCGAGCAGGCTAGAACTGTCAACGCGAAGCAAGCGGGTCCGCAACTATAAACACCGGCCTGGTTTTGGCGCTGACGTCGCTCTCTTACAAGCGGAAAGTTTAAAACGACGACGTTCTTTCTGAAAGTCTCCTTTTTGTCTCTTCAACAACGGTACAACTAGTTCGTGCGATGTGAGATTGGCAACTTCCATACAGTTATGCTCTCCAGCGTCTAGACGCTTTTTTGTCAAACCAATTCACGCTACTCCGTCAAGGACAAATGTAAAGGAAAAACATATGGCCTTGTGCCGTATATAAGCAGAGCATCAATACCCAGAAATCCAAACAACTGCAGCTCAAACAGAAAATCAAAAGAAATGGAAAAGTTGACGCTCCTGCCTTTTAGCGATCAAGTTTTAGCTCAAAAAATATTGAGACAAAGTATTCAACCCGTTTACATGTGCCATTGCTTTCGGGATAACTCCTGGATTGCAACCAGCCTGATTGTAATGTTTTCTTTACTCTGGTTTAGATTTAATGCGAGTAATAAACCAAATTCTTAGAAAACCTTTAATAGCTCTTTGCAGTTTTGTAGAAAAAATCTAGGTAGAAATTAATGTATAATTCCTTATTGTTATTCTGTTTATTCTCATGTAGTTTTTGGGGATATTTTAAATACATTTTTAAAGAGATAAAGTAACAGCTGTTTAACTTTTAGTAAATATTAGTAATCCTTAGGGATTCTGGTAATTATACCGATTGGTAATTACCAACAATTCACGTTACTTCTTTTCCTTCACGTCTTAATTATCATTCGCCGTTAGAATAGTCTATTTACGTTAAGTATAATTATATTTAAGTATATTTATTTATTTATTTTAGTATTTACGTTAAATCTATTTAAGTTAAGTATAGCACAAAAGTATATAATAAATAAACTAAATTAGCTAAAGCTAAACTACAAAAGCTTTAAGCAAATACTTTAGCTAATTTCCAATTCAATTTTTGTATTAAGGAAAACAATTCTAAATAAGCGATTTCACTTATGGTATAAGTTATGTATTTAAACCAGAAGGCATACTATGTATAATTTCTTGTCCATTTAAAGTGCCCCAATTGGAAGTTTACTATCCTAATAACTCACTTTAAGGATATATAACTGTCCGAATCAGGGGCGTCGCGAGGGGGTTTCCATTGGGGGGTGGAGACCTTTAGTTTTACTTAGTTTTACCGACTGTAGTTGACGATTTTACCGACTGTATGATACAGTCGGTAAAATCGTCAACTAACACCCCCCCCCCTCGCGACGCCCCTGGTCCGAATATCAAAAGCATACACAATTTATAAACATATTTCGTGGACATTGGCTGAACGCAGATATGGCACAAATATGAACAGACAAATCTCCTATTTTCACATTGGGTTTTTACGTCTTCAAGTTTCTTGAATACACTGCACTTCTTTGGTTTTTACTTTGCTTTGGAAAGTAAAAGAACGAAGAAATACACAATGAGAGAGTATAAATACCCCATTTTTAAAAAAGTTTGAAGGTTACCGCGTCCGCCGTGACGATAGCTTTGCAGAATATTGACAAGACTGTATTTCGAATTCTGAAGATCTGATCTTATATTTGCTAATCGAACACTATATAGCATTATAATTCCAATTCTTCTGTTTATATTCCACCTGTTTGACTTGACATTTTAAGGTTTAATGCGCATTGCTAATTAAGCAAAATACGAATCCCTGCATGAAGAATATCAACTCTATTTCTAACTTTACAGTTTTTTAAAGTCAATCTTTGGATTAATTGCTAAAAATTTATTGTTATACTGCCCACTACACATATGTGAATAGTCAAACGTATGGTTTTGCAGCGAGCTCGAAGTAACTGCTCGAGCAAGGAGATTTTTCCAACAAAGTGGGTTCGGGTTTTGAACCAATAGTTATTTTTGGCGTGTATCTTGCTCAGACCATGACATAACAGGAGGCTATTAATTTTGGCTTCGTATTCACGAAGACCGATGCCCCACGTGACGTCCCAAAGCCATCTGGACTTTCCAACATAACGTTCTACATGTACATGTAATATACATGCTTTGGTACCAGCACCGCAACTATTGTAAATACACAGAAACAGACACGATTAGAATGTTCATAAAATGAAAGCAAAGTTCGAAAACAAAGTCCTACAATATTGTTCCTTATTAAACGCTCCATGCCTTTCAACATATTTTCCATTGTTGCGAATTCTAGGCTATTTAAGTCCTATAATCTATTGTCCGGATTCTTATTAGCCAGACCATTCTGCAAAAGTTAATCGTAATTGACTCATAGTAAAAATGAAATGCCTCACACAGCTTATTGCAGGTCTTGTTCATCACATATGTTGCTCTCATCGCTTCGTTTCTGTTGCCAACGGATCCATATCTTTTAAACCTGCAAGAGAGTTAGCAAACGTTACTTAAGTTGATTATTAAATAGTAGCTTCATAACTTAGAATTATGATTTTACCTTGTCTGAACCCATTCAAACCTGTTTTAATCAGGTAAATCCGCTTGAATCAGTCAAATAATCAATTAAATCAGTCATAGCACGTGTATCAGTTTGCATCAACGTTATAGTTTCCAAAGTGAAGTCACTTTGAGTCCGCCTTAAATCAGTTTGGATTAGTTAGATAAGTCAAACTATTTAAGAATCATTTTCAATGAGTTAAATCTTTTAAATTTGCCAGTTTCAATTGGTCAAATTGACTACACAATTTAAATCAGTTCAATTTGTTTGAACAGTTTTGAAAAGTTGGGAAGATTTGACGCAATGTGAATACATTATATCACGTTGATTAGTGTCAACATTTTAAGTCAATTTAGGTTAATCTGAATAAGCATCTTGAGCCATTTAAATCAGTTTCAATAAATTCAATCCCCTATAGTTCAAGTCCAGACAGTCCAATTTAAGTGATTAAAAATCGAATGTTTTAGAAACGCAAGTCTTCACATTGAGCGTATTTGCAAAGAAAATATTCAATATTCTAAATCCCAATTTGCAAAAACTGGTTTTATTTTCATTCCTTTCCTCATCCTTAAAAGAAGCACTTTCTTTTCCTTTCTTATAAGTTTTGTTTAGCAACTGCTGTGATCGTGACTATATCATGTAACATACGCTAAAATTGAGAGAAAACACTTGGTTTTTGGTGAGGTGGGGGATAAAGTCTAAGATAAGAATCTATAAGGACAATGTGTGTAACAACAAACAAAAAATACGTTTTAATATTCAATAACTTGTTATAAGGTTTAACAAAACCCAAGAGAGAATCCACACACGCATGGTTTGAAACAAGTGTAATATAGTATAAACTCTGTGACCAAAATACTCGTCAATATTTTAACTGTATCACAATCACACCTTTTCTCGTGTTCCATGTGTATACACTTTGCTATCAAACTCCAAAACGTTTGCTCCATAAAGACCAGCAGGTGTCACTTCGTATTAGCTATAACGTCTTTCTTTGTGATATATTAAGATTTAACTAGCGAATTTCCCAAAAGAAAAATGAGCGATGCGATTCACTGCAGAATTTCCGAGAGATTCTTTCTCGCAACCACACACGAAACTACGTTTAATTCATTTTTATTTTATTTTTATTTCTTTTTTGGTCTGGGTACTTAAATTGGTTCTCTAAAGGTGGGTTAAAAAATGGTGACTAGCAGGTCGCCGAAACTGTACTTTTTTATTTGTTTTTCAACACCCAAAAATCTAAGGCAAAAACTTGGATGGCAGATTGGTTGTCATGCCGTTCTTGAAATTAAATTCTTATTTTTTTTGCTTCCGCAGAGTTCAACGGGCGAATCGAACAACGGGCGAGTTCAACAAGTTCAACGGGCGAATCGAAGTCCAGAATTTCTAATACTTTTTGCCCAATTGATTTTTTCCTTTTCCGTAAATCGTGAAACGTTTTCGTGTGCCAGGGAGCAAAAATTGGTGACTAGAACCAATAAAAACAGGGAAGGAAATCATAGGGAAAAAAATTGGGAAAAGGAGGTCGGCTAGGTACTCTTAAAAAGGCGCTATAAACGGGCTTCTTGGGGCTCCAGCTCGTAAAAGAGTAAGTAGGCTTCGCTGCTGACGATGCGAGAAGTTGACACCTGGCTTATTCTGCAACAAATGAAATAGGCAGTCTTTTAGTCACACAGCGTTACTTGTCTCTATGCATAGCTTTTCCGCGTACTCTCCAACAAAGGCGAGAGAAAAAGAAAAAAGAGAAGTTCTTCTTTTACCTTGAATCATTATATTCGTGCCAGTCACTCGAATAAGGGTGTCTGCAGTATGCCATATAATGGCCAGAGTACACGGATCCCGAATGGTTGGCTACACCGTACAGTTGATACGAGTATGGGAAACCCTTTTGGGCGGAATAAGCTCCCAGATCCAAATCAGTCAAAGGGAAATCAACCATACCGTCCAATTTCTTGAATCTCTCCGTAGGCGAAAACCGCTTTAGATCTAAACGAAGGAAGAAAATAACATAAATTAGACATAAATACTAGTAGAATTATAATAGCAATTATTCATGGGTGAGTTAGCTGTGGTAAACAATCCAACATAACATACTAAATAAAAATACAATACTTGTAAAGTTAAAATACTTATGCTGAATAATCTACTATTGTTTTTTTTTGTTTTTTTATTGGTAACCTGCGTAGGCTGACGCCTGTTGCGGTGAACGGTCGAATTTGTACATCAACGCAGTACACAATAAACACTATAAACAAAATACCAAATGCACTGAAGGGAGTATGTACGGGGTACATACTCCTATTACAACCTACTATTATTACTACAATCTACTATTGTTACTAATTGCGGTATAGTATGAATAGCAATAGATTGTAAAAATATAATACTAATAATAATGCTAATTATAGCATACCTATGGTTTCATTAAGTAACTATATAGCGGAAGTTTTTCTTATTTTACATTATTTTGCATTATTGTTTCTACAGTATTGGGCATTAACAGTAATACTATTACTTTTTAGTCTTAATCCCTCATTTTGATTGATAGCAATAGTTAAATGGTGCCTTATTACCCCAACTTTCAACATTTATTAAGAAAAATTACAAAAGAAAAGATACTTACGTAGAACCAGGATTACAGGAAATTTGTGGATGGACAAACGTTTGGTGCACTTTCTTCTGGTGGCGCATTTGGCGCAAGTCTATGCATACAAAAGAGATTACGAACCTTAAAAAGTAAAAAAACAAAACCGCTCAGAAATGTCCCAACCTTACCGGTTTCTCGTCCCCATCCAAGACTTCTTCCTTGGCGAAAAGATCCAGGCAGTGTTGGAGCTTGATGGTTCCTGATTTGGCCGGGATGGGCAAAGATAAATCCCAGAACGGGTCAAAAGTGACCGAGCAATGGCCACACACAGTGCACTGAAGCGTGGATTTGAGTTGGCCGACAAACAAGTCCACAATTTTGCTGTCATCTCGCCGCAAATAACGCTTCCAGGCTTCAATTGCTTTCTGACTGTCACTGAAATGCTCCGGAATCTCCACGTCGATAGGCTTCGGTTTGGCTTGTACCCGGTTCACATCTTCGTGCAGGCCTTCCAAGAAGAAACGAAGAAACTCTTGTGCATCTTGCTGACTGTAGCCCATGAACCGAGGTGCGAATTTTTGAACTTGGCTCTTTAAAACGGTGGGATTGACAGCCATATCGGGGTTTTCCGTTTGCCATAACTCTCCCAACACGGACGCAAACGCTGCAAAATACAAAAGATTCCAGAACTATTAACGCACATACTTCTTAGTTAAAATGTATCATTTTTAAAATTATCTGAATTATTACTAGCAATGGGAATTAGTAAACGATAATTAATTCGCTTACCTTTAATTAGTACCCCCTTCATAGAAGAGGTTGTGGTATTAATAGTACTTAGGTAATCTTCCGATAGGATATATTCCAGCAGAGGTCTCGAGTTGCTTAAACACTGTAGAACCGAATTCATAAAACACTATGAAAAGAGAAGAAAACAAGATTAAGAGTTTGGGGCATTAATCGGGCACGAAAACACACGTGCATTTTGAATGAACTGACGTCGATTCAACTTGAAATAAAAACAAAAGCTAACATTACGAAACATGTTGAGCCCTTCTCGCTTCAAGAAATATTCGTAAAAATAGTATGTGTACGCCACTGAATGAACATAAGAAGGTGGTATATTTTTTACTGTATTCCCAATGTTCCGAAGGCCCACCAGTCCGACATTTTCGTTGCTGTGCTTAATCCGAGTTGAAGGCCGAGGTGAAGAACTTGGTGAAGGTTCTACCGAAGAGCGGTTCAAAGCTGATGATCTGGCGCGATCCAATGCTGACTTCCGCACGACCGTCGGCGAATTGTTGTTTGAGTTTAAGGCAGCATCCTGAAAACAAAACAGCGAAAAAAATACGGTTTTATATAGTGTTGCAAATATCCCGAAATTATCGTACAATTATCCTACAACAGTACAACGTGACGTCATGTTTGTGTTTATTCTAATAGCGTTTTCAACTGGGAACCCTGGTGCAGCAGTTTTTGCACTGAATCCCACAAAATTGAGTGTTGCAACAGTGAATTTGTGGCATTCAGGGCAAAAAGTGCTGCACCAGGGTTCCCAGTTGAAAACGCTATAATGCGAATATCAGTATTGGCTCTGCTTGTTAGCCGTTTTCCTCAACAATGAAAAAGGGGGGGAAAACGTAGAACTGCGGGGCAAAGACGACTCAGATCTGTACTAGTTCGGTTTCACTCAACTATGAAATTTGGCAATGGGGGGATATGAAGCAAGGGTTGGTTTTCGGATTTTCCGGTTTTCATTGTTGTCACTATCAAGGAAGGAAACAGCATTCTAACTTTCATTCTTGAGTGACTGGTCCCTAAACAACGAAATTAAAAAAACAAGAGAAAAGGCACTTTCACGATCTTTCATTATAATTCGTGATGCGGTTCTATAATACGGATGAATAATTTGATGCGGTATCAAATTATTCCAGCTTTCGTCCATGAGTGGCGAGCCGCTCAACAATCAACAGCTATAGGAAATATGAAGGGGAAAGGTATAACTTTAAACGAACTTGGTTTGAGGAGCTGCATATGGAGAGAAGAAAGAAAAAGAAAAGTAGTCAATGAAGCGTTTACCCAAACCACGAAGGAATACTGGGACTTGCGGAAGATGTTCAGCAAGCTCTTCAAGGAATCTTTGCGTTTCAATAGTTTTCGAGTGGGCGATTCGGGAGGACGCAAATCAGGCTCAGGTCTCCATAAATTGAGTGTCGACTGATTAACACTTAAAACTGACACCATTTTTTAAATTTCCTTGAACAACCTGTACGATTTTTTTGAACTAGTTATCTTGATTCCTTCCGTAATTTTTGTTGATTTTAGGATTAACAGTCTCGGGGTAAAGTTGCGTATTTGTGGACCAATTCAAGCCCAATCAATCCTGCGTTACCGTCTGTTCATCGTGATTAAGAGTGAACGAGAGACTAAACGCTTTCAAACATCCAACCTCAAATCCCACGTCTGTGACAAGAATTGCGCCGCCTGTGTGGTTGTTGGACACAAAAGGATACCACATAGGATTCCGCACCGCGTGCCCACTTTTCCTCGTTCAGTTATTTTCCTTGCTCGTGAGCAGGAATAACGTTGAAACTCTACGTCAATATATAGAAAACTACACCACTATTTCTTGACTGCAGATTCGGGATATTTCAAGGTGAAAAAAAACTTTCCGCTTTTCTTTCCTGCCCTCGATTTTTTTATTCTAAGCTGCCGTACCCAATTCAATCTAACTTGTCATATAGGATGCTCACAGGTATATATACAAGGGAGAAAGGAGGCTAACACGAGACTCGCTGGGCGGGGATCTGAGATCGGAAGGCGTTCATAAGAAGAAAGCCTGGAATTTCGACTAATACTGAAAAAAGGGCCCCGTTTAGGAATGAGGCTCAAAACCCGCCGTTGCACGCTACAGTAATGGAACAGCAGTGACAGCACACCCGACTAAGGCGACCATCGTCGCGTGAAATATCCAAAGTTTCATTCGGTGGCCGGACTGGACCGGTTTGGACCGAGAACTACAACGACTTGATTGAGTGCCAAGCACGCACTAATTTGTATAAGAATGGCAAATATAAAGGAGGAAAAACGGTATATCTGTATTGTATACTCTACGGAAACTATATATTCTCTTTCTCATGCCTAAGTTTATCATTTTAATATCTCTCGTGCAAGCTGTCTTTTATTACAAGTCTTTTCTTATCATGACCTAGTGGAGCATTCCTCTTGTCTTGCCGCAGCATTTCACATGTACTCTTTGGTATTTGCATGGATTTCCCGAGTTCAAAGTTCCAACAAAATGAACACTGCTTTACACAGAATTGTACCCATAAAAGAATTATTTTGCAGATTGCTTTAAACCAACACTATTTCCGAACCGAGTCAACTACAACTAACTTACTAACTAATTAACAAGTTACTTGAAAAATATAAAAACCACAAAATGAAAACCCTTCAATTACTTGGAAAACGTTCAAACACGGGAAGCAACGTTAAAAGCTTCAAATATTAAATTTCCAGGTTTAACTTTTTCAAGTTCCTATGTCTTTCTAAAAGTGCCTAATGTGTGTAATGTTTTCAAATACATATTGGATAACAATCGAACATTAGGAAACGGATGAAATTTCTCAATAACAGAAAAAACAAAGAAAAAGTCGTCACTAACAGAATGGCGCAATGGTCAACAAAGTGAAATAGAAAGACGGGTTAGGAAGGATCGATTTAAATTTCTCCGCACGTTTGATGACGTAATATCGTTCATATACACAGAATATCAGTTATGTTTCACGCGTTATCAGGGTGATAAGGACCCAACTTGCTATTAAACGCAGACTTCCTTTTTTGTTTTCTTGGATCTATACTGGCCTTGGGAGATACCTTCAAATTTTCCACTCTTTTTATGTACATTAACCTTCTGAATCTTTAAAATTCTCTATATAAAATTTCCAGTCTCAAGGTCTCAAACTTACATAGCTTATCTATTCATTGAACTTGTCTTCTCTGTTAAGACAATATTTAAAGACACTGAATTATGTCAAGGTACTCTTTCAGTCAAGGAATTCTGTCAAGGTAGTTAAAACAATATCCTAATTCTACTAACTGTCAGTCAGTTAATTTCGACTAAAAATAATTAACTTTGACTTGATCAAATCGATCAACTTCAATCGAAATTCGCCCTGCAAAATCCACTTAAATTTAAAGGGTTGGAATTTATAACAAATTATGTAACAACTGATTTGCTTAATATGAACAGTTAGAGCCTAAAAATGTAAGACAGTTACAAGTCGTATGCATAAGACTCAGTAATCCAGCAGTAGCGTGTTCGTTCGCGTTTGGCTCCAACACAGTTGTGGGCGCTCTGCCAGGAAACCCCTTTCCCTGCAAGTTCTTATTCCTGTAAGGATGAGGATGAGGCACCGAAAATAACTCGCTTTTCCCAATGAAAAAGACCATGAAAAGGAAGCCTATCTCAGTCACGCATGAAAAGAGTCAAAGTCGTCCATTTTTGGTTGCCGTCTGCACTATATTCATTATATTCAAAGCTACACCGTCGTTACTTTTAAAGGTCAGGCCGGGGTTCATAGTATTACTCTGGCCTGCCTTGGCAATAAGCTACCGACTCAACAATGAATCATAACCAGTAACTAAGCCAACAGTTTCCCTGTTCGCTCGTAGCACAAATCCGGCTTGAACTTAACTTTGAGAGGTAACGAAGCTTTAGCTTTCTTTTGGACTGGAAAATGCAAGAAAATGCCGCTGATAGCTACAAAAACTGTGATTTAATCATATTGAAATACGAAAAATAGAAAACTTTAATATCACTTCATAATGCCTGTTTGAATTGAATGCTGAATGTTGAATATCAGCATGAATGAGGAAGACAGGAACTTAACATGGCGGGAGGAAAAGATCCTTGAGACATATGGGTCAAGGCTTCTTAAACCCCTTTTACGAGTGCTGGAATAAGTAAACTTAACGAGAAAACTAAGAATAAACCAAGGAACTGGACCACACCGTGAAATATTGTCATTTGGTATTACCAGGAATCCCCTGCATCAGTAAAAAAATGGCAAAAGTTGTAGCATTATACTATAAGTACAGAATATGGAGAAAATTCACTGAGAAATGTATAACTATTAATACAAAATACTGTAAGAGGCGGTAAACTTAGGAAATTGTGCCCAGAGTTTCGTAAGTTTATAGTAAAAATTACTGATCTTCTACAGTTTAGAAGAACTGACATCTTTTGAAGAATTCACTGTTATACTTTAAAAGCAAATTGAAACTAAAGGTAAAACAAGTTTTTGTAACTACCAAATTTTACCTTTTTACTTTCTCATTGATTCGATTGCTCAAAACTCGAAAAGTCACCATTCAATATCTGCGCCGTCAGTGTTCAAAATGAGTTATGTTGTTTTCTATTAGGTTATATACCCTAAGAATGTAAGTATGGTTTTAAGTAAGTACGGTTACTGGTTTACATAAGGATTTTGTTATTGCAATGAAAGCTTTGGAAATTAAGAAAAAGTAGCATACATTAAGCGGTAATTTTCAAGGGTAATTTCCCTAACACTCAAACTTATTTCCATTTACATGTATTCCCTTGTTATTCTATTCGCTTTTCTCTGTGTTCTATTTTAACAACTTTGTTTCTAAAAACCAGCTTATTCTATGTCAAATAGGTTGTGTTGTCTATGTTCGGTTAAGGCAGTAAAACTAGGATGTCATCGAAAAGGGACTTCTAAGGTTGTTTCAGGATAATTTATAAATGAAAAGAAAATCCAGAAAGGTTCAATCAATAGTCAATTTTACTTTCTAACATCTAACACTTCCGCATAGCTTAGCAAGCTTCTCCCAAACTATCAGTTGGTGGCGGCTTGTATTTTGCATGGGTGTTTTTGAACGCGCATGGCTTCTGCGCATAAAATGGCGCGCACACGAACTCGATAACCCAGTTAACTGGCACGCCCGTTTCATGATGAAAGAAGAAAAATAACATGTAAAGCAAGAAAGCTTCCTAATTCACAATCGTGCCCTTACTCGCGTAGTTGGAAAATTAATTTGCCTTAATTTAAATTTTCTTAAAATTAAATAAGGAAAAAATTAAGCGTTCCATCCATCTTCTTTACCGTATAACGCTTTTTTTTTTTTTTTTTTTTCATTGAAGCTGACGTAGGCTCTCGCCTGTTGCCGCAACTATATTGAAAGTACCGGTTGTACAGTAACAGAGTTAAAATTACATAGCACGGG
>RJJA01000251.1:0-11214 GCA_003724045.1 Lepidurus arcticus | reverse complement strand
CTATGTCAGTTCTTTCAGTGCTTGCTTAAAAAAGCCTGCAATAGCAGGGAAAGCTGCTTGATGTGAGAGGGCTTCTTTCCAATTGATATGAATTTGTAGCTTGCTTAGTTGACGGAGAAGGATTGCCCTGGCTTTATTCAGTCTACGGCAGTGAAAAAGTAGGTGGTGTATGTCTTGTATAACGCTTAGCTACATTACTGTCGAGAGACTTTTTGAAAAATTATTTTTATTTGTTCCGTAAGTGCGTTTGAAGTTCCTCACGCTATCGTAACATATAACACTAAGATCTATAACCTGTTAACAGCTGTTCAAATGGTACCAAAACAGCTGTTGCAATAACAGAAAAAGTTTTTTTTTTACCTGGTTAACAATGCGTCTGGCGTTCCGCGGACTTTCATGATCCGACGAGGATGTGGATCCTACTGACGAATTGGAAGGCGAAGGTGATCTTGGCCGGAGGCGATTTGGCGTCTTTTTCCGTACCGAAGCATCATTAAGAGTGTGGGTCATGTCTGCAATCACAATTTCTTTTTGGGGCGGCTGTGCTAAAGCTGAGGCTAATTGAATGGTTTTCTCGGGGGATTTGGCCTCATACGAGGCTAACTTGCCCGAGGTCAGGGGCAAACGTGCCGAGAACGAGGCGCTCACTTCACCGCCGTTAACTTCGTGGTTGAGGTGATTCGAGTTGGTATTGCTGGCCAGAACGTGCACGCTATTGGCGTTGGCGTCGTACTTCCGTCTCACTTCCGCGAGCGAGGGTCGTTTGTCTTTGTTTTCGTTATCCGCGTCATTCTCGTTGCCGGTGGAACTTGTGGAAACTAAGGAATCTTTGCGGGAATCGGGCGAGGTATTCCTGGTCTTCAAGAATCGCGACTTGAAAGGAACAGACTCGGTGGTCGATGGCCGCTCAAAGTTCCAAACGCGGTCGCTGACTCGCGGAATTTCTTCGTTTCGCAAGCGAGGAGAGTTGTACTTGGACGACCCGGTTGAGTAACCTGAGCCATAATCTTTGGTAGGCGTTGTATCGCGGCTTCTTTTGAGGATCTCGCGTGCCTCACTAGAATCGCGAGACCGGATTCCGTTAGGAGTCGAATCTCGGTCACGTTCGCGAGTGTAGCTGCTGCTGCTGTTGTCTGATTCGTAGCGCTTGTATCGATTGGTAATATAATTCAAGGACGACGAGAAGTCTTCCGTGCGGCGCGACGAAGGAGAAAAGCTCGAACTCGGCCGGGTCGGGGACGTCAGGCGGTACGACGAGTATTTGGGTACGTTGGACGTACACGCACTGGCACTACTGTGGCTCAGCGAGGAACGCAGTGGAGGTCGGTCTAAAGAGCTAGAATATTTCGAGTAAGACGAAGTGACGGACGAGTAACGGTCCAGACTCAACGGCCGCGTGGAAGCGGTGCTCAAGGAACGCACGTAAGACGAGGCAGACGAACTGGACGAGTAGGACGATCCATAATTAGAAGAACCGAACCTTCGCGAAGGCGGTGTGGACGGAGGCACCGGCATGGCGGAATCTCGTTCGCTTTACTTAACATGAGCAAGATTCGTCGCCCTTTACCCCTTTTCTTTTCCCTTCTCTTGGTCTCAATCAGGCAAGTTTATACAGTGCCAACTGCAGTGCAACAACACTGTTTTGGTGGCTGTCTCTTCCATCACTCATTCGTACTTTGGGGTACTTGCCACATTATTTGGGTTCACAGCACTATAGAAAGAAAAGAGCAGATTCAGGACAAATACATCTGGGTTCCGTGTTGCTAGTTTAAAAAGGACACTTAGGAAGATTATACAGAAAGCCCTAGCCAAACATTTCGCGTTTCTCGAGTCTGGTCGTACATACATTCAAGAAAGCGCAAGACTCCCAGTCCTAGCCGTTGCCGGTCGATAATACTTGGCTCTTTCTCTCGACGCTCAACGATGCCTGCATCGACGCCCTGACCAGCCAAAAACATCAGAGACTTTATTTTACCCTATCCTATCCTACCTCCCTTGCTCTTTGCTTTTACTCTCGACTCTCCCAAAAGGTTCATTTGGGAAAATTTTCAACTTCTTAGGTCTTAAGGGGCCTCTTGGAATGTTCAGCTTGGAGTTGTTCCAATCGAAAAAGGTTAAAACGTTAATACCGCTAACATCCTAACCCCCCAGAAACTTACGCAACTACCATCAAGATGAATATTTCCGGCCACGTGGTGGACACAAAGCATCTTACAGTTAACCGCGGGGACCATGGGTGAATTAAAAAACTGTAAACACTACTATAGCTAAAACAGGCGTGCCTTTTCCCATAGTAAAAGGCTTTCTGGGTCCCCTGCTTTTAATTACCGTAATTAGAGACTTTAGAGGCCCAAATCAACGCTGGCAACATTCAAAAGTCAAGCTAAAAGGCAACGCCCTTTAAATAGAGCTTCCCCTCTAATTTAGATATTATGTAATACCAACGTAGTAAAAAGAAAATATATAGAGGGTGGCATTATGTGAGGTTTGTACTAATTTTAAACGTTTTTTGTAGTAATGTTCTTATCTGAAGTGCAAGATCAAAGGAAGCAAGCAAAAAATGAAACAAACTAACGATGAACGATCTATAAACGTAATAGGCCGTCTCGATTACCTTTGGTACTTTTTCGTACGGCCCCCACTGGGCAAAGTTAATGGGAATATTCGTTAAATAAATTTGTTTTCGTCTTATTATTTTTGGAAAAAGGTTTCCCCCAAATTTTATAATTGTTTCTTTTGTTTAAGGGTAAAAAAAAGTAGGCTAAATTTGGAAACAAAAATGAATCCATTCTATGAATGGATTATGAATGAGCTGAAAAGGGCATGCAAAACTTATTTATGCCCAATTCCATACAATTAGTTTTCCATATTATAATAGAGTTTTGGTGTTAACTAAGCAACATTTGAGTTACCACATTTCTAATTATCCAAAAAGCCTACGGAAGTCCACCCAAACTTGCCACTACCGGTATGGCGCTGAAATGAATACGTCTTGTTCCTGTACCGGAGTTACCAAACCCACGCTGTGCCTGTGCGTGCAACTTTATTCGCCTAAACCTTTAACAACCCGTAGCTGCTCCTATATTTGCGCGTGTCTCTGCACAACGTGCGTGTGTGCGCTAAACATTTTGGCCCTGTGCTGGGGCTTCCCACATGACACAGGCACACATCAAATGCCCGTCATAACCAAAAACGCCTTTACATGTTTCAACCTAATGCACCATGTAATGTTATACTATTTTCAGTTTTGAAGTGCGAAAATGGTGTCCTACTGCGTTCAAGGAACATAGATCAACGAACGTTACTTCCGGCCGTCTGATAACACATAAAGAAGAGAACTATAAAACTAAATAACCTTGGTAGGAATCCAACGACTGAAGAACTAAGTCACACAAGCACTGTATCATAAAGTATGACTGTTTTTCTCACTTATCGTCTCTTGATTTGTCTCGGCTCTAAGCTTTTCAAACGCAAACTGGGCCATGTGGGTCAGATAAACGAGCCCCATGGCTCTACCTACTTTTGACGTCTGCCGCTATGAATAGCCTAAACTACACCCTGAGAGCTGACGTCACATGACCCATTATGGTCCGGTAATACAGCCGCCAACAAAGCTGGAATACGTTTCCTCATTTGCCTTCCTTTTTCATGTCCACCACCAAATTAGCTCGCCTGAACTTCACCAAAAGTATAACAATAAACACTTCACCCAATTTCTAAAACTCCTTTCTTAATACTAATAATTACTTTGGATACTTTGAACGGGAGTCAGATTCTCCCAACTGTAAATGATTGAACACCTGGTAACTGCAATATTTATATTGTTCTATATACTCCAAGGTTAAACGCCTTTTCGTTCATAATACGGGGTTATAAGGTTCCACCTACTTGGCAGCTAAAGGCAAAATGGTCTTCACTATATATACTTATGTTTTTACTTTAATCACACAAACTTGGTTAGAAAATGAACATCCACGAGGAGCACACCAACGCAGCAGGAACCAGTAAGCAATAAACCACTTTGACAGTCACAGGTAGGCATTTACTCGATCCAAAAAGGTCGCGCAACGCATAGAAAATCGATCGATAACTCCGCCTCAATATGTTTATTCCGCAGCGCGACAATAAAACAACATTCAAACATGATACATCATTTATCTCTTTTGGCGAAAACAAGTATCTTCGAATTCGCTAACCCAAAAAACTCTAAAGACAGTATTATACTTTCTTTGTATTACTGAAAAAGCAAGTACTGGTCAATAAACGGTCACACCCATGAGGTTATCCGTAACACTTATGTCCTTTAGCGACCTTGAAGGTGTTTACGATATTTCCGACATCAGTCAATAATTTTTTATTTTTTTTTCAAAGCACTTGGTAGAGCTTGATTTCGGAAGTTTCAGTTTCATCCACATCAACCATTGCTGCAGCTGGATTAAAGGGCCTCAATTCGCGTACCCAGGTCTGCAGATCGATTCCAGTCTGCAGAAAATAGACAGAGTTTTTATATTTAAGGCTTATTTTTGAAAACCGGGAACTTTCCGCGTTTCGAAATGAAACTTTTTTCTTGTAAAATGCCCATTTTGCGGTTTTGAGTAAATTTACTTGTAGATTCTGTAAAGAAGTTTGTAAAGCTGGTACAGTGACTAGTAGCGCGCCAGGTTTTAGAGACTGGCGGATGAATTGCCACATTTGGATCTGCAAGGCAGCAGGCATGAAAAACTCAAAGACATTATTGAGGAGAACGAGGTCAGCTTGTTGGACCACATGTGAAAAATTACGAACGTCGCCTTCAAAAACCGAAATCCGATCTTGCAATTGTCCATACGCAATTGCGTCCTGTTGGAGCGTGACGAAATCGTGGTTCATTTCTATGCCTAGAAATATCAACACCAAAACACAAGACTAAGGTAAGAAAGATCATTAAAATGATACAAAATATAAGAAATGATAAAAACAGTAAATTTTTAACGCATATTGCCATTCGAGTAGCAATTGATTTAACACTCAGAATAGAAGATTATTTTCTTTTTATTATTACCTATTTAATTATATTTACCTGCTATATGTTTCGCTCTGCTTAGTAAGTAAGCGCCGTACAACATGGCTCCTAAGCGAGATCCAATATCAACCACAATTTTTCCATCCAAAGGAGGCAACAATACTTTATATATGTAAATCAGTCGTTCTTTGGAAGCCGAATGTGAGACAATGCCTACAAATGAAGATGAGGATTAAGAAAACTAGGGATTGGGATGAGCTTATTTTAAATTATTTTCTACTTAAATCTTTGATGTCACGAGACCCACAGCTGGCGCAGTAATAGCACGGCAATTTTCGGTCATTGAACAATTCTGTTGTGACGTCATCGCCGTACAGAAATGCATCTAAATGGAGGGTAGTTGCTGAATTGCAATCTGCGTTCTATTAAGATTAAGAGAAGCATTAATTTCGACTATAAAGCCACGCAAAAGGATTTTACCTCTCCCGTTTGAGGGTAAAAGAATTGTTCACTCGGTAGATTCCCGCCCAAGGGAAGTTTTGCTCTCAAATGTTCGGCTATATCCTCAAGTTTAACAAGCGCTTGTACGGACTCAGTGGCGCTGAACGAATCTTCATTATTTTGTCCTTGTTTTAATTAAGTTAATCTTTTTTTAGCGACGTTGAAAACGATTTACCTTTTGGCGCAGCGCTAAGTGTTGTTTCAAGGTTTTTCACTAGGCTAAAAAATCGCAATTTTTCTTCATGAGTAGCTTGGTTCATTACATTAACTAACGTGTCCACTGCATTGCTGAAACTCATTTTTATTAATTTATTTATTTTAAATAAATACTATAACGCTAAGATATTTTTACACCATACACGTGTACGTACAAAAATACCACGTGTTCTCTAAGCTACAACTGGCGAATGGCAAGACTACCGAAACCCTTTGTTTATGTAAATTTGAAACACTTAAATCAACCGAAGTGTACTTTTTTTGGGAGTATTAACTTTATTATTAAAAAAAATTAAAGCTTTTTTCTCAATAATACTCTTGTGATATAATTATTTCATCCCGTAATATTTCAGAAAAAAATTGCCTTAATCGCCATCTATGGACCTATTGGAAGAATAATGCCATTATAATTTAATCAAAAGCTAAATTCTCATAAATATAATTGAACTAGTCAAAAAACATTTTTTTCACGTAGACGGGTTTCAGCCTCATTAAAAATTGAAAAGGTGAATAAATGGTCGTTTAAACCAGAACGTTTTGAGTTTTCGCGCGCTCGACTGCGGTTCATGTTGCGGATTGGCCCGCGCCAGTCCCGTGACTCAGGCGTGCTAACCTCGTGATTTTCTTGTCGGACGATAAACTTTTGGTTGGTGTTTTGAAAACTCGCATTGCTTGAATTTGTTGAGGCTTAAGCCCTGAGAATTTACAAGGTTTTGGTTCCACCAGCTTAAAAACGGAATTAAGTGCGATTCTCATGGATGTTTTGGAAGAGCATGACCTTCCTGTGTAAGTCTTAATTAAAACACGTACCCCTTGTGTTTACTATTGTAAGTCCTTTTCGTTCCTAGTTCTGATAAGGATGACGGGGATGAAACTGACTTGTTAACCGATGAAAAAATACTAGCTCCAGGGCTGACCATTGTTGAAGAAGAAGGATCTTTGGGCCCAGCAGACTTGGGAGCCTCAACTTTGCCAAATGAAGGTGGGTTTTGTTATCCTAGGTGTAATGTAATCTTTATTTTACATTTTCTAGGTGCAGTTATGTACCGAGTCATGCAAGTTAGTTCGGGAGGTGATGTCGTTGAGCTACCTCAGATGGTTGCGGGTCATCAAGCTGGTAGAGTTTCTTTTCTAGATACATTACGTCATTGGCATTTTAAACACCTTTTTCATTTTGTAATCGTTCAACTGGGTCTTTTAGGACAATTCTACGTCATTAACACGACCTCGGATGTACTAACTGCAGCCAGTCCGCGATCCATTGCTCCCCGCAATACCAATGTACAGCGACAAACGGGAGCTGTGCCACAAAGGGTGGAGACTTTTATTTATTTCCATACATAAGAGTTTCTTCACTTTCGTTGAATATGATATTCCTCACATTGTGTATTCCACTTAACGAAACTATTTTTAATAGAGAGATGACCGACGCAGAGTCAGTCATAACGAAGTTGAGCGAAGGCGCAGAGACAAGATCAACAATTGGATACTGAAACTGGGCAAAATCATACCAGACACTTCCGCAATGGATTCACCCGGGAAAACTTCTCAGGTTCGTAATTGCTTGTGACGTTTATAAGAAACTGAGGTCTTAGGAATTTGATCTTTAAGAAGGTTCTTTAAAAAGTTTATTTACTAGCGGAAATTTGTAAGATACTGTTGACCTAAGAATTTAAGATTCTAAATTCGAGTTTAAGATACCAAATTTAAATTACTGAATTTAAGATACTGTACTAAGATTTTTGTTAACAAGTAATACAATTCGTAAGAAAGTATTGCTTTTAAGAGTCTTTTTTTAGGAACACTGTGTACAAATTCTTACAAACAATTGATCAAGAATTTGTTTTAGAGATTCTAGTATTTAAACTTATATTAATTATCGTGTGTTCCTGAAGAAATTCGGGGATGTTGTTAGGAAATAGTTTTCTCAAACACTTGTAAAAACACCTTTTAATACATTGTTAAGAATTCATTGACCTTTACATGATTTGTGAATAATTGGTTTAGGGACAAATCTTTTAAGGATTTTTTTAACGAGATTTAAGGGTCCAGTAATTACTAGGTGCGATTGGTCTTAAATATTAATTTCATTTCTCCTTTTTTAGAGCAAAGGTGGAATTTTGTCAAAGGCTTGTGATTATATCCAGGAATTACGAGTGTCAAACCAGCGTTTAGCTGAAGGCCTTCAGGATCATGAAAACTTACGAGCTGAGCTTCAAACGATGCGCCAGAAAATGGAGGAAATCAAAGCGGAAAACGTCGTACTAAGACAGCAACTTGATCAGTCGCGACAGTTGATGCACTCTTAGTGAGCACTGTCTATTCAAAGGTATTCAAGGTATCCGTTCTTTCATTGATTCATTCGGTTTCAGCCAAATGTTTTACTATAGCTATCCCGTTTCAGGAAACAAACAGTACTGGCTACTTTACTTGCAGTGATTGCGTGGACAAACTGGTCTTCTTTCGACTTGGGATAAGTTTAAAATGAGTTGTAGTTTCATAACGGTTAAGTTACGTGTGGGCTGGACTGCAACTACAGAAACTACGCACGGGCGTGCAATTGATAAACTTCGGAGCAGTGTCAAAGCTAAAAAGAAACTAAAAAAGACAGCAAAGTTAGGGAGTTTCTCCTTTTGTAGCATAAGAAAACAAAAAAGAATATTATTTATGTTAACCAAGCCCAGTTTACAAACCACTCTTGTTTCCACTAGAAAAGCCTGTTAATAATTCTTAGTTTGAAAGTAGGACAATCGTTTGTTGAGGAAATAACTGCATTTTTAATCACTGATTTTTTTCTCAGCAC
Source organism: Lepidurus arcticus (assembly GCA_003724045.1). Taxonomy (NCBI): domain Eukaryota; kingdom Metazoa; phylum Arthropoda; class Branchiopoda; order Notostraca; family Triopsidae; genus Lepidurus; species Lepidurus arcticus. The sequence continues at coordinate 2,692 of RJJA01000251.1, read as the reverse complement.
AAATGCGTGATTGTCAAACGAAAATAGTTTGGGTCAATACTGTATCGTTACTGGTCGTGTAAATATATCGGGCATTGTAATGCGACTATGGAGAATTGATTGAGAAGGGTCCCTGCGTTGTGATTAGGGAAGGAGGAGGTTGAGGGTAGGATGCGTCGACACAGAACCACGGACAGTACTTGACTCAGTAAAGACTACATGAAGACTGTATTTGATGAAGGAAGTTACGAGTTTATATACACAGGAAAGTTTCCCTGAGGGAAAGAGGTCAAGACAGTCAAGGTTTTCGGTTAATCAAATAAAAGGAGTAAGTATAGCCGTCAAGGTAAAGGACAAAGGGATTAGGTATAGCTTTCAAGGTGAAGGACAAAAAAGGAAAAGGTCAAACAAAAGACAAAGGGAAGACAGGGCATAATACTATGAAGGAATTTTACACATCCTCCGGGCCGGGCTGGTCGGGAGCTAAATCTTGTTCTATACATCTTCGGATTTTCGTCAAGGCTTGTTTGGCTGCCTTTCGGTGAGTTCGAACTGGAATTTGGTATTCCGTGGTGGAGGTATCAGCAAGAGCCCGAGAAGATTCCTTGATAGTGTCATCGTTAATTTCGAGGGAGTATAGTTTTGTAATCGGACGATTTGTAATGCCGTTGGCAGTTCGTATGATAGCTGTGCGGACAACTCCATCACTTCCGGGGATGAGTTGCTCCACACGAGCTACAGGCCAGTACAAACGTTTCTTTTCGTTATGAACTAACACGAGGTCACCTGGTTGAATGGATCGAGGGTTTGAATTTTGGTTGCAAGAATAATTCTCACGAAGAGCCTTTAGATATTCATTTGTCCATCGTTTCCAGTAGTTCGCAATTAGTCGTTTTTGAAGAATAAATCGTTTAGGAAGAGTTTTTTCGTTGTAAGTGGGGTCAAGGGAGTCAGTTTCCAAACTAGCAAAAACTGGAGAGCGAATCCGACGTCCAAATATCAAAGAAGAAGGAGTTATGGCATTTTCGTCATTGAGGTCTGAAGAAACGTAGGTCAGGGGTCTGTCATTCAAAATGGAGGTTACTTCTGCCACAACTGTTCGAAGTTCATCAAATGAAAGAAGTGATCGTGCGAGAGATTTTTTCAACAGTGTCTTGGTGACCCCAATTAGTCGTTCCCATAGTCCACCGAACCACGGAGCACGTTTTGGAATGAATTGCCAAGTGGTTTTGAGCTGGGCGAGTTTTTCATGTAAATTAGTGTCAGTTGATAAAAGTTTGATCTGTCGGGCTGCGGAAACGAATGTCATTGCATTGTCGGAAATTAGAAGTCTTGGCCAGTCATACAGGCTTGAAAAACGTCGTAAGGCAAGTAAAAAAGTGGGAGTAGATAGGTCCGTCGAAAGTTCTAAATGAATGGCCCGGATAACAGAACAAGTAAATAAACACAGGTAAACAGGAGATGTACTCTTGGTGGTGGAACCTTTGACATATAGGGGGCCAGCGAAATCCACACCAGTAATTTCGAATGGACGTGTTGGTGTGACCCGATATTCGGGCAGAGGAGCCGTGGGAGGTTGGGGATAAGGGAGTCCAGTATGTCGTCTGCAGGTAACACATTTTCTGATAACGCCTTTAGCAACTTGGCGAGCAGAATGAATCCAAAAGGTGTCTCAGGTGAATCTCAAGAATCCAAAAGGTGTAAGTTAGCAATAGTGGTGTTGACTCCAGCATGAAAGGAGTTGGAATGGAAATGGCGGACAAGTAGAATGGCTAAATGAGAATTTTTTGGAATCAGGATGGGAAATTTTGCATTGATAGAAAGGGAGGAATTGGATAAACGGCCTTTACATCGGATTAATCCGACAGGATCCAAAATTAGATTCAATGTTCTAACTTGCGAAGGGATCTTGGATTTCTTAGGATGTTGAAGGTAGCTTACTTCACTTGGAAAGTGACGAGACTGTACGTAGCTAACGACTCGAAGTTCGGCGTAACGCAGCTCTTCGGAAGTAAGAGGAGTAGTTCTCTTGGATCCTCGACAGTTTTGGAGAAAACGAAACATCCAGGCTACTGAACGAATCAGAGCAGAAAACGATTCATACCGAGAGACAAAACAGGGATCAGGAGGTGTAGACGAATTTGACAGGACAATATGTTTGTGTTCGACAGGTTCACGGGACTGAAAGAAGAGGGCCATTTTTCGGGTTGATTAATCCATTTCGGACCATGTTTCCAAAGAGTATTCTCAGCAAACTTTTTTGCGCTTACACCACGACTTGGAAGATCGGCTGGATTGTCTTCAGTAGAGCAGTGACGTAACTCAAACTGGATATCTTTCAAACATTCTTGAATTTGGTGGACTCGATGCGTTTCAAAACGCCGGGAAGAAGGTGGAGCATGAAACCAGTGAAGTGCTATTGTAGAGTCCGTCCAGATGATGAAGGTAGGTTCAAAGTTCGAAGTTCGAATAGATTCGTGAATGAATGAGACGAGTTTGGCAGCAGTGAATAACGCTTGGAGTTCGAGCTGTGGTAGTGTGAGTTCCCCTTTTGATGGAGCTACTCTTGTCTTACTAATGAGAAAATCCGAAACGTCAACTGAAGTTGAGTAAGCTACAGCTCCGTAAGCCTTAAGGCTGGCATCAGCGAAAACATGGATAGGGGTACGAGAAGGAATTGATTTGCGAGGGAACGAGCTTTGCATTACGAGAG
>RJJA01000250.1:0-91256 GCA_003724045.1 Lepidurus arcticus | reverse complement strand
TTGCTTCGCACGCGTGGTCTTCTTCCGTTAAGCGGTGGTCTTCGTGTCAAACACGGCGTTGAGTGGTGTGTCATAATAGTCGACACCGCCCTCTTGAACTAAACAGCAGTTTTCTTTAAGTCGGCGGTGAATTTCACTAAAATCATCAAGGTTTCAGGTTCCTAAGACCAAAATGTACCTCCTCTCAAGTATTGGTTAATTTAAGTAGTATATATACAGATGGTTTAACAGAGTTCAGTTTACGGCTTGAAACACAAGTCGCGGATGTGAAAAAACATCTTTTAATTCTTAACTCGCGTCCATGCAACTTTTGTGTTTTGTTACTAGGAAATTCCCAATAGCTGAGAAATAAAGAGCGCTGTGTCATAGTAAACCCGTGTCAAAGATACCGACTCTCCCCTACTCTAGCACCCAGGACAAACAACAATGCAATTCGTCTGACGGAAGATCAATCCAGGGCTTAGTAAGTCCAGTAATGTTGGTACACTTCTATTAGGAGACTAATAGAACACACGAAAAGTATCCTCAAAAGATAATTGTATGTCTAAATGTATAAAACAGTTGCACGACAGTTTTAAGGCACGTTTGTAAAATGCAAAAAAACAGAACAAAAATGGAAAAATTGAATGTTGCACTTCACTAAATATGGACGGCATAAGAACATTACGAGATTCTTCGTAATTTTGTAGAATAGCTTGCCACGTAAACTTGGCTTTGGACGGTTTTCTCAGAAACGCAATTGTATAATTCTACTGAAGCCCTTATCGATAAGCGATAGGTACCTGATTTATAAGACTGGTGACAATAGTCTAATAAAAACTGTCAAGGCTGACCTAATTCTGAATCAAAGCAACAAAAATTGGAGTAAGTAGTAGTAACAATGCCGAAATTGTCACCGAACTGGCTCCGGCAGTGCAATCCACCATCGCTCTAGCTCTCAAGAACTCGGGCCCTAAATAAGCTCCATAGTTTTGCTGCTCAATTGGCACAGCTTCCAACATCTGAGCAGCATCTTGAAAGATCAGATCAGCAAAGGGTGCATCGGACAAGAACAAACTATAGTAACAGACTGTAATAAACCACTAATTGAAACACATTAAATATTATTACCTAAAATCTCTATCGCCTTTCAGGCCATAAAACTGTTGCGCATACAAGAAAAGATTGGTATACGCCTCCACTTCGGTTCTATTTAAACCAAGGCCACCTCGAGTGACCACAGCGTTAGCTCGTACCCGGCCCAAATTGCATTGCTTGAAGGATGTCACAGAAGCTCTTTGACCTGAAGTACCGATTAGAAACAATGATATAACAAATACCGCGCCAATTGTTTTCTTTACCATCTCTGCAAAGTAACTCGTAATCCCGAGACAACTGGTTTCTAGACCAGTATTCACGTCTCTTACCATCCGTATTCTCTAAAACAGTGGTATGTCTGACAAATGCTACATGGCCTCCTCCTTCCACCAGGCACCGAAAAGCTCCTAAAATAAATTGACACACACGAGGGTAGAGAAAACGGAAAGACCTAGACTGAGCTTTGGGATACCTGAGTTTCCAAAGTATTCTTCGCTGTGATCTCGGCGACAAAATTTGTGGGAAGACCCGTGACAGAGGTCACACAAGTGGGGATACGTTTCTTGGTAGTAGGCGTACTTGAAATCACTAGATAAAGCTCCAGGGACGCAGGATTTCGTGAAAAAAGCAGCACCAGCTTGGGTAGAATCACAGCCATAACTTCTTATACGACCATTAGCTAGTAAGTACGCCATGGGAATGATCCATCCAGCCGCATGATTTAACCCGGTATGACAAGTATTCTTTCCTGATAATGTTAGTGTCATTTAGACAATTCTTTTTACATTAAATTAAAGAAAAAAGCTTATTACCTTTAAGGTAGATTAGTTCTGTGTCTGGATCCCGTGCTTTGGCTACAGCCACTACATAATACTCAGATTTTCCAAGGTTGTAAACTTCCGATAAGATCGGAATAAGCTCGTATTTCAAGCCACCGCTATAAACATCTCCAGCATCAAGAACAGCCACATCCGCCACCCTTTAAGCCCCGCATTCATCATAAATTCTTTACATTATGTTACATTTCAGTGGATTACCCATTAGCGATAGCTTGGATGCACCCTAAATCACTTGCCGCCTTATGACAGGTCAATTCTGGTTGCAATAACTGCGCTTTCAATGCCGTCTAAAGAAGAAATCCGGTTCAGTCATTTCAATAGGATCAAACCTAATTTTCTACCTTCATCTGAACACATTTATTCATTTCTGGCACGGAGGTTACGCAGAGCTTCATAGTTTTGATGGGACATTGCCTGACTCCAAGAATTGGCGCTACGCCTTTTACGCCCAAAAATTCTTGAAAAGTTTGGGGTACCTGATTCGAATACTTATCTGCTCCCCTTTCTGTAGAAGGGGCAGGAAATCTTTCCAGTGTCACTGTATCATCCTGCAAAATAGAATGTTGTGATGGATCAATTTACCAAAAATAAAAAGCAAAAATGACCTGGAACATCAAATTGCGTTGGCTGCCATATTTAGGGGCCGAAGTAAACAGAGAAAAAGGCTCGAATGGTAATGATACCCCGACATCGTTCACAGTATTATCAATTGGAACAAGCCTTCCAAAACTGTCGTAAGACCTCGGTGGCTCAGTGGTTCTATCAAAATTGTTGAAAGGTCGATAATTGTCAGTGACTCCATAAGACGTGCTATTTTGACGACCAGAAATGCCGTATAGCTCGACGACTTTCTGGAGAAAAAAAAAAGAGTACAAGTAGTTAAACAGAGTTATCAAAAATGGTGGTATCTTACCTCTAAGAAAGCTTGATATTTTCTCTTTTGCTCTTCCGTCTTGGCAGACGAAGTAGCTATGGCATCTGAAGGTATGATGCCCCAATTGCATTCCTTGAATCCATGAACAGGTCGTCGGCTACCATCCACGCATAAGAGTTCAAAATCGTCTTCTTTGTACGTTCCGAACTGTCGCGAATACAATTGATCCCTAACGGTGTTATCCTTCAAGAATGCGATTTGGCCAGCGTTGTCAGCCAGGCACTTAAATGCACCCTGATAGCCCGCATAGGGATCTCGGGATGTACAGTGCTGTCCTGCAACCTCGCCAATACAAAGCTGACATAACTCTCCTGAATTATCACCTAAAACAATTAAAAAAAGTTAAGGATAGTTCGAGCCGATTAAAGGGTAATGATTACCTAAAGGATTGTATATATCGGCCAAAGAATCGATGGCGCAAGAGTTGCTGAAGAAGTTTATAGCCGATTTTACGTGGTTGTTGCAATCGACGATCTTCATAACCTGTTTTTCCATCAACTACAGAGAAACTAGAGTTAACAAACGTGTTACGCAACACAATCGCTAAAACTGATTACTGTATGGATTGGCAGGACCCAGCCGCCGTATACTCCAACACCAGGGAAGCAAGCCTTTTTCTTTTCTAAGCCAGCAAGCGATGTGACTTCTGGTAAAGAATCCTTTTTGATAACAGCAACAGCGAAACCATGCGCATCAGTTCCAACTACACGAGAAAAAGAAAAGTTAAGATTTTGAAGTTGTGCAAAACGTTGTTTACTTTTATGAATTTCTTTCATGATTGGAATAAGACTGTGATATCGGCCAGCAACAAAAACATCTCCAGGGTCGAACGTTGTTAAGTCAGCTTCAAAGCCATCAATCAGGCGCATACACTCGGCTTTATTAAAACCCTAAATAAAGACAGGTAGAAATTGAAAAGTAACTATATAAGATTGTAAAGAAATAGAAGCCCACCTCAACACATTCAAGTCTGGCAGCATTCCTTCCAAATCTTGTGATGTCGATAGCAACATGGTCTGCTAGATCTATACATTTCTTTTGTTCATCTGGGCTTGTCGTACACCACTTAATGACATCTGACTGTTGTCCTGTTATAAAGTTAATTACTTAAAATTATTACCTATAACGAAGGCAAGAATGTCTATTAAATAAATGTAAGCAACGCAACTAACGGCGGTAGGAATGGGCGATTACGAATGAAATGGGTGGGGCATTTGTGAAAAATTTGTTTTAAATGAGAAAGTTAAAGTGCAAATAAATTCTTGCAGGTCAAAATAATCAAAATTGTAATAGAGTCTAATTAAAATGTCTAACTTACCTATGCATCTTTCAAACAAGTAAAAAGAAGCTAAGAAATAGAACGACACAAACAAACCCCTACTAACTGCCGCCATTTTTTATGTTGCATATATATATATATATCATATCGATTTCCTTGCGACCTCGATATTGTATTATACAGCTTTGAGCGATACAGTACTAATTTCGGAAAGAACCAGGAAGCGATTTTCTAAAGTTTTCTCCAATACAATAACAAAATGAATAATTAATTAATATTTCCATATTTGTAAGAGTAAAAATAAATTCCTATCTAATACCGTACATTTTAACGAAAATGTACTGTATGAGTCATGACTGAACGCGAAGTTCGATCATAATTTGAAAAGTTGCACATTTTCGCCACCGAAGCGCGTGTGTTTTGGGTAAAGTTTCGAAAACGAAAACTAAAGAAGTCTTTTGTCAAATACTACTAGGTACATTGGAAAAGACTATACTTATAATTTAATATTCGATCATCTAGAAAACATTGCATGATGAGCGAATCAGAATTTAAGTTAAAAAATACCCCTGAGGACGGTATTTCAAGTGTCAGATTTGCGCCGTCTTCCAACTTACTTCTTGCATCGTCTTGGGATGGAACAGTTCGTTTGTATGACGCCCTTGGGAATCATCTGGCCGGCAAATATTCTCATGATGGACATGCTGTATTAGACGCGTGTTTCCAAGATAACTACAAATGCTGGAGTGGCGGATTAGACAACACCTTAAAAACCTATGACTTTAGTACTCAGACCGGTATGTTTTAGTTACCATCGTGACTTTAAAAACCAGCATGGCATGTATATATAATGTTCAATCTATAGAAACCGCTGTTGGAAATCATAACAATGCTATTCGCTGTGTTGAGTTTTGTCCTGAACTCAACACTGTCGTAACGGGCAGCTGGGATTCTACCCTGAAAATGTGGGACCCTAGAACTTATCAATGTGTCGGATCGTGTTCCCAACAAGATACGGTATTATGGTTTTCCTTTTGTCTTATAGCTTTCTCGGTCAGCTCATTTTCATCCAATCCTCTCTCTTGCTTGCGTTATGCACCCTTGAACTTCATCAATATCCTGGTTGGAGTGTCATATTCTCTCGGTTGCGGCCACGCGCGGCTAGCTAACCAGTGTAAAAGCAAGAGAAAAACTGTCATAACTTTGAAGAAAGTAGGAAGAATTGGAGCGAAATGACTGGGCCGCTGAAAAACTGAGCGTCTACTTTATTTCATACTTATGATTGTTTTTCTGTTTAAGGTTTATACTATGTCCCTGTGTGGCGACAAAATCGTGGTCGGGACAGTTGGCCGAAAAGTTCTCGTATGGGATTTGCGAAATTTGACTGTACCCCAGCAGCGGAGGGAGTCTAGCTTAAAATTCCAAACGCGATCCATTCGCTGTTTCCCTAACAAACAAGTATAAAGCCCTACTAAATCTTCTACTTACAGTCCAATAAAGCAAGTTTTTATTTAGGGATATGTCTTGAGCAGCATAGAAGGGCGTGTAGCAGTTGAATACTTGGACCCTAGTCCGGAAATTCAGAAAAAGAAATACGCCTTTAAGTGTCATCGGGTGAAAGATAATCAAGGCATTGAATGCATTTACCCTGTCAATGCTATTGCTTTCCACAATGGTTATAATACGTTCGCGACAGGAGGTTCCGATGGTTATGTGAACATTTGGGACGGCTTTAACAAAAAGCGACTGTGCCAGTTCCATCACTACCATACCTCTGTAGCGTCTTTGTCTTTCAATCACGATGGTAAGGTATTCTACCAAAAGGTTTATAAATGTTCAAAATTTGTCTGCCTGTTTCAGGTACTTTGCTAGCCATTGCTGCTTCGTACATGTATGAATTCGATGAGCATCCAAATCCTTTGCCAGAAGATGCTATTTTCATACGCCGAGTAACGGATCAAGAAACCAAACCTAAATAAACTAAGCCATGTGACCCATATCCGGGCAGACGATGTGAGGAAAAATTGAGGAAAATGTGAAACTTTTTTCGTCCCTTGTACATCTGTCCTCCATGCTTATTGAAGTATATCCTTTCGCTTGACTAAATCTGCAACAAAACTAAAACTCAGTAATAAAGTTTTTTTTTTTTTTAAAGTAGTCTTGGAAGGTGCATTTTACTTAGGGAACGTTTCATTTGTTTTTCAAACATCACACGTAAAAAGGGGCTTACAACCCCGAAGGCAAGTTAAAGGGGGGTACATTCGCAAGGTCACTTTATGTACAAGAAACGAGAATAACATATTTTTACAAGGTTTAGGGTTGAGAGATGACCACGAAATACAGCCTAACCCTAGGTGGGGTTCATATGTAATAGGACAATAATATTATTATTCTCTGACACTTGGAAGCAGCCTTGAACTTTCGGATGCGATGTATCCCACGTTTTAAGCCCATGTTTTCACTGAACTGTTGAGCTTATACGTAGGCCATCTGCAGATTGGACAGTGATGATGGTCGCGTTGGAGCCATCGCAGAATACACTCGTGGTCGAAGTTATGCCCACATGGTAATCCACAAACTTGAGTAGCATTTTGATACTTTTCCAAGCAGATCGCACATTCTGTCGCAGCTTGCATGCCTGCAGGCGCGGCTGTAACATTATGGCTCCACACTGGCAAATAGCTTACATAATCGTTCGGGATCGCTGGTGTGAGCCATAGATTGGGTAGCGTAAAACGCTCAATGAACATCTCGAGGTTTTCCTCCAAATCCAGAGAAGGCACATTTAGCGGATCAAATAGTAGAGTGCGAGCAATACGGATTAGCTGCCACAGGGATAAACGGGACGGGGGCCGTGTATCCCAATCGAAGAACGGCGTCACAGAAAATCTTGTCGCCATTAGAAATAATAAGAAAGCGATGCAAATTGGAATACGAAACTGGCGCCAGGCTACATTCCAATCAGTTAAAACCCAGTTCAGTATATCATACAGGTCCCACTGTGGCCGTAGTACTTGACGTAAACAATAATTGGAACACCACAGCAAGCTTAGCGCTACATTTGTCGTTGCGACATTAATTAGTGTTCTCGCAAAAGCTCTCCATATCTTGGATCTTCTGTAACGAATTACCAGTCCAATGAGCACCAACGCATGGGCTAATACTCCTAAGGAAAAGAGAGTATCTGACGATCCTAAACGAAACAGAACATCGTAATTAGAATTCATCCATTTATTGACACGATATGAAAAGCTAGTATAATGAACCCTAAATGCGCAGAAAGTAGGAAACGTCTACCACTTGTTTCAGCATACGTTTAGGTTTAACAGAGGTAGTGACAGTGAATGTAGACTGCTCCTATGAGTTATCTCTGTCAACCTATGAAAACGCTCGTGTAACTTTCACTGCTCCAGTCGTTCCCTCCACTTTTTCGTGAAGGTGTAATTTGATATTGCGTCCTTAACCTGCTTGGCAAGTACAGCACACCACACCAGGACTATTACAACACTGAGTACAGGAAAAACATTATGACTCCAGGGTACTTTCCTTTTCTCACTAATATACCACTGTGGTGAACGTAGTGCTAAAATACCAGGTGACCCGAGGGTAACTACCTCGTACCTCGACTTTTGCACGGCAAAAGGATTCAACGTCTGACGCCTCACGTTATGTCAAAGGAACTGCGCTCTTCCTAGCTAGCCGAACAATCAACTCGAAATTTGGGCAAAAAGCTAGAGGTTCGGGCGAGAAAAGGGAAAGTGGTGAAGACGTGACTATAGCTGGTCGTTTGGCTGGGGGCTTCCAAGCTACTTTCTCTTTCACGTAGCTGGAGAAATGGTATAGAAAGTATCCGCTTCCACCTTATCCCTGAACGGAAGACCGGCGTACGAGAAAATCTTTGTTATGCAGACCTGGCTCTTGCCCTGGACACTCCCAACCCAACCCAGCGCTGAAAACCTAAGGGGAGTTTACCAATGTCAATTAGGTAGTCGAGGTTATAGGCACCTCGTTTCCCCATTTCCACGGAACACAAGGTTTACCACTGAAAGGGAAATCACCTGGCTTTCTTCCTGCACAATTCTTTTGCCAAAACCTTACTGCTCCCCACGTGCATTTTTTCAACGAAAAGGAAGAAACAAAGACATTGAAATATAAGCAGGAAGTACAAATCTAGGTTATTGCCAAGAGGAATTGAACATCCGGATCAGGTCTTATTAACGGCTCTTCAATAGTAAGGTCAATACTAAGGGCTACACTTACAGGTAGCCTTTCACCAAAAAACGTTGTCTCTATAACTTACCTTGACTTGTCTCCGGAGAAATTTCTGTAGGACTGATCCAACTGCAAACTGTGGTAGTAGAAAGTACAAATGTTCCAAGTAAACCTAATCTGAAAAACATCGAGGCCATGGTAGATTTCTGGAAAGAAAGCAAACAATTATTATACTGGATTTTGAAGTCACACATAAAAAGCTATTCTTATGGTTGCCGAGCTGGCAGGTTGTCAAAAAATTCTCCAGTTATTACGTGTGTGTAAGTGCTGTCAGACCTAAAGAAAGCGTTTAGAGAGGGAGAGTAGTTTTAGTAGGAAGACGGAGTTTTCCGCTTATGCAAGCCAACATCATCAGAACAGGTAGTTAGCTTACCGCAGTCTTTTTTTCAGACACAACTTCACGAAGGACACAAAGAAATAGAGAAGTCGCAAACACACTATAGTCCCATGAACAAAAGTGTTCAGAGTAAACAAAGTATAAATATGCGTGCAAAACGGCATGTAGTTCTATCACGTAATGCCAGATCGGATATCCGGTGAAAGTGAAGACGTCTGGTCTTGAGTAAGCGAGTCACCAATGTGCAATCGTGAAGAACGATTTTTCACCTGAACCGCAAATACCTTTTAATTCACTGGCAATGATAATCCGCACTTAGAACATAAAGAACGAGGACAAAAAAGTCTTACGTGTTTTATTTTCGGCTTTAGTTTAGAAAATCTCGCTTCTGGATAAACACTGCGTTTTGTCAAGATATTATATAAACTAACGCGTCAATAAATACATGCCGTTCAGGAAAACTCGCCAACGACCGCATGAAGTTCGTCAAGAAAATTATATCCTGGACTACAACAATGCGAAGAAAACAAGACTATATATTCTTTCCGAATTGACGCAAATTGAGCACGCACCTTTCCTTCTCCACGTTCCAGCCACAACTGCCTTGCTTTCCTTGACTTTTTCGTTCCGAGAAGCTGGCAGTCCTACAGGGACCGCACGAAACGCTTTTGCTTTCCTTTGTGGGTCTTTTTTAACCACATTTCGCTTTCCTACAGAATACAGAAAGCTAATCGTCCTTGATTAATCTTCACAGGGCAAACCCCGTGTCATCCCGTATTCAGGTGAATCACAGCATTCCGGGCACTTGTAACGAGCTGCGTCACTTGCAGCGTCACGGTAAAGTGACGGTAATACCTGGGTTACCTAATAATACAGCATAGACCATACATAGATTTCGTAAAGGAAAACTCTTGGTGTATATGCTAGTTTACCTTCAACGGAGTGGACTGGCACATTTGAGAAGCTTATGATGACCTTGGCTCTGTTCAATAATGGATTCTCATGCTTGATGTAGGAAACGGAACTCTAACTTTAGAGGTCACCAACTCTAATATATTATGCAGTTTAAAATCATATAATAATGCCTTTGCCAGTGGGAAAGTGAGAGGTCAAGCGTTTCAGGTATCTACACGAACGTAATTTCATCTTAAGAGGAGTAAATTACCAGGATGTAATTGCTCGATGGTTACTCATTTTCCGTCGTAAGGATTGCAACATGCGCTGCACAGAGTCGAGCAAGGTTACCCCCTGGTTAAAACCCGAATAGTCAAACCCGACCCGAAAGGAATATATCGTCTGAAACCTTGAAACTAATGGAGAGTTGGCTGCTATGTCTTTTGATACGAGCTCTGTGTGCTTCCGCTTGCTCACGCTACGAAATGGACACAATCGAAGAATATCTTGCACTAAGCCAGCGTGATATAACTACTTTTTATATTTTCTTCTGTTTACATTTTGGCCCTTCTCTTTCGCCCCCATCAGATGTTTCGAGTTTATTGTACCTGAAGCTTCAAGTAAAGACATTCATTTAGATCAAGGACATCAAGTAACACGGGCCTTTTCGTAACTTGCAATCCTTCGCTGCAAAAACACGATGACCGCTATACGAGAACCTGACTTTAAGATCTCAATAGCCAACGTGATGATATCACCCTTAGTTCACACACTTATGTTGTTAGAAGTGTCCGAGTCCTAAATTTGGTCAAGGTTAACTACTTTATATTGCTTTTAGCTTACAAGGACTTTCAAACGGCAAAATGCTTTTGGGAATTCTGATGACCGATCACTTTTGTATATTGGAGAAGTCAATACATGTCCTTAATGTTTCACGTAAATGTACAGCAATCATTGCAATGAAATGATTCGTTCGTCGAAAATACTTCGGGGATATCCTTCTACTTTATGATACCACGCACGGTCGAAATCTTGAGGCTGCTTCATCAAACGAATCGTAACCGTAAACAAACGGGAAAGTTGCATGCTACTGAGAAGGTCTAAAAGCATTTCACCATACTAATGACCGAATTGTTGTGCAAGACCGGTGATACTGGAAACAATTTAGGACCCATCAAATAGCACAAATCGGATCATACTGTTGTTCCGTGCTGTACAGCATTCACTTTTAGCTGAGCTAGGTGCCATGTAGGATTATACAACATACCGTCCCCAATTACCAACAGTTTTCTAGTGTCAAAACTTTACTGGTTTACCTGCTCCAAGTCTAGTTGTACCTTCAACATTCGCCAAGTATAAAAAGCAATCAGATTCTTCGCTTTTTATATGACAACTATGCGCGCAATGGGTTGCGTTCCTTTACGTAAAGATTTAGCCAAACCAAGTAATAACGTTTACAAAAAGTATACCTACGCTAAGACAAGGCGGTAATACAGGAGACCAATTGGGCGAATTGTCTCAAGACAATGAGCACACCGAAGCTCCATAAGGAAAATCATAGCGAGCAATAAACGTCTAATCTGGAACCAATGCGCTTTGACGCGTAGTTTCCTTGTAAAAGAAGCTCACCACAAGTTGCTATTTTATGACACTTACTGAAATTGAAGGGTCAGGAATAGTATATATATACCAGTATTATCAACGATGATATAGATTAACGCTTCTACTAAGCAAGCAGCTAGAAAAAGTAGAATAGTAGTTTTGAACTTGTTTTTCAAACCTATTTCTTATTATTTGGTAAAAAATATCATGAAATATTGGCCTATATATCACGATATTTTTTTACCTGGGATAATTGCTCGTGAAAACAAAGAACATTGCTTGACTACCTTATAGATATAGTCTCTGGTGACTGGGCATTTGCAAAGGTATTTGTAAAGGCATGCTACGTCCTTTAAATTCGCTTATCAACTCATACACATGGCTTTAGAATGTCAGGAAAAATTTATTACCAGTACAAGGAAAGAGAAAACGGCTTGCAGTCTTAAACGTAACGTATTATGCAGTAAAATCCAAGGGTCGATTAAAGCCACCTTTCCTGTTCATGTACTGGCGGTATTTTCGCTTTAGAACTACGTGTACTGCGCCTGTATCGTTGCCGGCTACTTTTTTCCCTTTTGTTGTGTCGAAGGTAGAGAAGCCCATAAGCTTCATCATTTCGTCGTCATCTACAGTGAGATCGACAACCTCTTCATTAGACTGGATCCTGGCGACCACCGTTGGAGTACTGGAAGACCGGGATCTGGACTTGCGTCTGTCCCTTGACTTCGAACGCGAACGCTCCCTTTTTCTTTCCCGTGACCTTGATCTGGACTTCGGCCTACGTCTTTCCTGTGATCTAGACATTTTACGATCGGTTGACCGTGACCTGTGCCTTCTTTCTTTCGAGGGGCTTCGCTTACGTCTGTCTCGATCTTTATCACGGTCCCGATCCCGGTCACGCCGTTTATCCAAGTCTCTATGGCGGGGTCGATCTTTGTCTTTATCTTTATGGGAGGGACTTTCGTGACGACCCATGTCTAAATAAAAGTGGTAAACATAAGAATATTGTAATAATGTATGAATTTTTTTACTTACTAAACTGATTTAGGCGAAAAGAACTCTCTAAACGGTTCCTCAGAAAACTAACGCACAGAAACCGAACATAAATAAATAAACATAGCAATGCAAGCTTTGAAACCACATTTCACCAGGCTGAGGAATTATAATGGGGAAAATATTTCCGGGCAAATTGAGCAATATTTCTGGGCAAATTAAAAATATATTATAGCATTTTTAAACGCAGTATATGTGTTCAGATGGTTGCAGGTTTGCAAATTTATTTCATTTTAAAACTACGCAAGACTACATTGTCCCGCCAGAAATCACTGATTGTACGACGTGTCACGTGACATATACGCCGGAAGGCTAGGAGGTTTTAGCGCGAAAAATCACGCTTTTGTTGTGCTACAACAAAGCATTTAAAAACATATTTCTGTTATTTTCCCAAGTGGTACTTGCTATGTTACTAATGCATTCATTTACTGTCTTTAGTATTATGAAAACTACATTCTGCAAATAGTAGCTGCTAAGACACTTCCAAAAGAAAAGCTTATTACCAATTATGCTAAAATTGGCTAGCTAATTGGCAAAGCTTTACCTATTTAGTTTCCGGTTTTGTAGTAAGATTTGACGTTTTAAGTACTACATAGCCTAAGTAATGCTATTTTTGTAAATAACTCTTATTATATAAGACTTATTTCTTATTTAGGAGGAAACGCCTCGCTCAGGTCTGTGAAACACAACTTTACAGTATTACAGAGTCAAAGACGTACAAGACAAGAATATGGCTAAAAACAAGCCTTGGAAAGCTAAGGTCAACCAAACAGCCAGTTCTAAAAGGAAACGAAAGTCATCCAAGCCAGCCGAGGCAGAAACTGTCTTGCTTCCACCTCCTCCTTTGAAGAAAACTAAGTTGGAAGCCTCTTCAGTACTAACTGAAATTAGCAATGACAACCAACCTAGCTGCACATTCTTACAGTCAGAATTGAAGTGTTCAAGCTCCAAATTCAGTTCTACGCTTTTCCCTAAAACCGAAGTAACGACTTCAGATAATTTATTGAGTCGATCGCTTCGCAGTAGTGTAGGTAAATTCGCAGCAGTCAACCTGAAACAAGATCATTATAACTCCATCGATACCAGTATCTCATCCAAGAATTCTGTGGCGAATTATCCCATTTTAGTTGAGACCACTTACCCAAATCAAACCGTTGGGCAGATACCAGATTCCTGTAGCATCAGCACCGTTGGAGCGGAGGCTACGATTAGTGACTCCGTTGTCGAGCCTACGCTACAAGATCAAGCTTATTTTATTGCAAACTCACCCCCTTCCCCAACATTTTATGGAAGTCCAATCTCAGAGAAGCGCATTAGAAACGACGATCCTTTACTGCCTTATAATTCAAGTTCAGGAAAGCTTACCGCAAAAGAAACTCCAGTGCAAAATGAGGAACCGCCTCACAATCCATTTGGCCAGGAAGAACAAGCTATTGGCCAATCGGGAGACTTGTTAGAATCTGTATGTAATATTATCGATGACTCCCGGAGCGAGCTCTTCCAAACACCGTTGCAAGAAACACCTGTAAGCTTTCTACGACTCGTTTTATTTTATACATTATTTTTTGTTCGTTCCAGGCTCCTTCCCGTATGGAAGAGTGCAGTTCAGATACAGGAATAGTAGACAAGGAAAGGAATCCAATTGATGAAAGGGGCACCTTTCAGTTAGGAAATCTGGTTTGGGCTGCGTTAACTGGCTTTCCGTTATGGCCTGCAATAGTAGCCTCTGATCCTTTGACTGGAACGTTTTACAAAGAAGGCAAAAATGGGCAAGGTGGAACCTATATCAGATTTCTATATTCCCAATATCTACTATTGATGGTGTATGATTGTAGGATCCCTGCATGTACGCTTCTTTGGAGATGGTAAACGGAGTTGGACTTTGGCTCGCAAAGCTCTTACATTCGAAGGCGTGCAGCCTTTCTTGGATAAAATCCAACTTTCAACAAAAGTAACTGTTTTAATATCCAATAAGGTTAATCCAATACGTTTAATCCATGTGTTCAATAGCCTAGTAAGAAAAACAAAACACAAAAGGATATGTACGTGTCTACGGCCTTGCTTGGCTCCTGGCGGTCCTCAGCTAGCCAAGCTGAAGAGTATCTGTCGATTCCTAGGTGTCTTTCATTACGTCATTTATTTAAAACAGCCCGATAACAATGCTATCTTTGTACATTTCAGGGAAGAAGTGGAAGGTCGTTTCTTAAAGACAATTGTAAAGCCAGAGAAGCTCAAGTCTAAACTACGGATAACTCGATTAAAATTGCCTCCTGGACACCGGAGTTCAAGTTTGGAGACCATTCCAGAGGAGCCCCAAACCGGTGCTGAAAGAAGCACTAATTCCGATTTCTCCACAAATGACAGTCGCAAGAGAGCATTGCCCAAAAAGCTCCCAACATTACTCCCCTTCGAGGAAATGTTAACTAGCATTGAAGAGGAATTCCGGAAGATGAAGAGTGTGAAGGTTTGCCAGGTTTGCGAGCAAACTGCTGCGGCCAACAAAAGCAGTAAACTTTTGCGTTGCAAAGGTCTTTGCCGCGGTTACTTTCATTTAACTTGCTTGGGAATTTCGGACATGGAAGAAATGGACGTGCAGGCGTTCAAGTGTCCGCCATGTTCGCGAAGTGAGGGTAATTACTGCCAAGACTGCAAAAATTCAATTGACGAAGATGCAGCAATCACTTGTTCGGTTACCGGATGCGGAAAACAATTCCACCGCGAGTGTCTGGTGCTCAACTTTCCCCAGGTGTTCCTTCAGGATAACCAACTTATCTGCCCATCACATCTGTGCCCTACTTGTACCAATGTTCAGGATCTCACCCCGCATAATGCCAGTTTACTAATGCTGCAAAAGCCGAATGATAAAATGCTACTTTGTATACGTTGTCCCACTGCCTATCATTCAGGTAACTATTATCATTCAGTTCGATTATTAAAAACCGAATAGCGAGGTAAAATCGACTGATTCGTAATTATATGTGTTTCTTATTAGGTTCTCGTTGTTTAGCTGCCGGGTCTATTAGATTGAGTTCCTCTCAAATTTTGTGTGCGAGACATCGAACTACCTCGGGAAAACATTCGTGCAATGTTAACTGGTGTTTTTCCTGTTCTAGAGGTATGTTTATATTGCATAAATGAGCCTTATTTCTTAATGACTCTTAATTCCCCGTATTTTTTCTTAGGTGGTTCCTTGGTTTGTTGTGAAAACTGTCCTGCCGCATTTCACGCCGAATGCGCAGGTCTCGACACGTTATCAGAAGAAAAGTTCCTTTGTCCAACGTGCAAATTTGGTAAAACAACCATTTATGGAGATATTGTCTGGGCCAAAGTAGGATATTACAGGTATTACTGAATTTCGTGATTTTTCTTGATTTGTTTGAATATTTTTTGTTTTGTTTAATTAACTGTTTGATTTAATTTTCTTTCCTTTCTTTTGCGTTAGATGGTGGCCTGCGCGAGTGCTTCATATGGAAATGGTACCGGGAAACGTGCTTGAAAAAGACCACGGTGTTGGCGATTTCTGCGTCCAATTTTTTGGCAGTTACGATTTTGCGTGGGTCAATAGCAATCGTGTTTTCCTATTCCAAGACGGTGATGGCCACGTCAAGGGAATGAACGGCAAGACGAAATCCAAATTGGTGAAGTGTTTCGCACAAGCTATTCGGGAAGCGAATGAGTCGTTTGTACTCAAGGAAGCGGAAGGAGGAAACGTGACCAATAATTTGTTCGTTGACTGGGTAACGCGTTCGCTGAATATTTCTTTAATTTTCTAGATAACTTTTCTCCTTAGAAAAAGCCACCGCCGTATGTGAAAATCAAATCGAATCGCGCAGCAGGCAAAGTAAAGGCTACGGACCCGAGTTTGAGACAGACAACTTCGTGCGAGTGCTTGCCAAGCGATATTTTCCCTTGTAGTGATGAGAGCAACTGCCTCAACCGGATAATGATGATCGAATGTCACGCAGAAACTTGCCCAGCCAAAGACAATTGCCAAAACCAGCGGTTCCAGAAACGTGAGTATCCGCCGTTAACCGTTGTCAAAACCGCAGGCCGTGGGTGGGGCTTAAAAGGGGATCGAGATATCAAGCAAGGTATGGCATACAGTACTAGACATTTCTACTATTCTATAAAACATTATAACTTTAGGGGAGTTCGTTATCGAATATGTGGGCGAAATTATTGACGAAGCGGAGTACCAGACTCGGCTGAAAAAGAAGATAGAATGCAAGGATGAAAGCTTCTATTTCTTGACTTTAGACGCTAACCGGTTGATTGATGCGGGGCCCAAAGGCAATTTGGCTAGGCAAGGGTTATCATAATCAGGAATAATCTTGTAACGAACTTTTTTTTTGTCCAGGTTTATCAACCATTCTTGCCAGCCCAACTGTCAAACCCAGAAGTGGACCGTCAATGGAGATACCAGGGTGGGAATCTTCGCGTTAACGGATATTCCCACTGGTACCGAGTTGACTTTCAACTACCAGTTGGAGTGCGCTGGGGACCGAGTGGAGAAGGCGTCTTGCTTGTGTGGGGCGCCTACTTGCTCGGGGTTTATCGGTGTGAAACCCAAATCAATCAGCGTATCTAAAGACGGCGAGAAAGAAGCGAAAAAGAAAGTAACCAAGAAAAACCGAAAATCGAAGAAAGGAATTAGTTCTGCCAAGAAGTACACGGAAGATGACTGTTTTCGATGTGGAGAAGGTGGCGAGCTCATAATGTGTGACATGGGCCCTTGTCCTAAAGTGTACCATTTAGAATGTTTGAACTTGTCAAACCCACCCCGAGGTAAGACTAGAAGAATCCCAGCGTCTCTTTACAGCGTTCGACTAAGAAACGACTTTCTGTAGGTACTTGGTCCTGCCCGTGGCACCACTGCGACGAGTGTGGAAAGAGATCCTCCGTATTCTGCACAATTTGTCCCAATTCACTGTGCAAAATGCACGCTGAAACAGAGGGTGAAACTAAGATTCACGAACTACCTTTCAAGGGATTCGTCTGTGAAGACCATGATGCAACTGAAGACGTGGCAAACGCAAAGTGGGAAAATTAAATGAGAATCATACTTGAAGAAGTTATGTCGGTCTAACGTTGCCTGGTTATTTACATGGGTGAAATGGGTGCCCCGTTTTTAGCTTTATTACACGAGATTGTCAGTGCTAAAATGTTTGCCTTGGGTTGTTTGCAAGTATATTTGCACGTATGGCTCTTTTTACGGCGTCACTGGTCCCCACCAAGTATGACGCTGTACACACAGACAAGTTCCCACGTACACTATTTGCAAATTTTTGAGAGCCAAAAAGATTACAACAGAAAAACGAAACTCTTTGTTATTGAAAACAACAATAATAATAATACGTTTGCACTGACCACACGCATTACGCATACACACTTGTCCTGAACCGTTCCGCGCACTGATAAAAACCAATCCATAATAGGTTCTTTGATAATTCGACACTTGCTCTTAGTTGGCCTTAGTCAACAGCAAGTGCCATTCAATAGTTGTTTCACTCTATAGCAACTGTTCGTGGCCACGTTCTGACCATTGAAATTCACTTCAAGTGTTATAACGTCAAGCAAGTTCCAACCGTCGATAAAAAGGATACAGAAAGAAATATGCGAAGTCACTTGCACGTCAAACTGAAAAAACTTTCCACGAGGATGACCTTAACCTTGGAATGCTGCCCTCTCAATATCAAGATCAATTCTGGTTGCCAATGGCTTTTTCTTCGTCTCTTTTTCCTTTAATAAGGTTCTTACACGCGTTCGAGCTCATAATAGTTGTCTGATTCAAAAAACACTTTCACTGGCTTATAGCAGGTGACTTCTTGCCCGGGTCAGGCCCATTACTTCCTCCTGGACCGCCTTTCATTCGACTGTCACTCCATGCCCCTGGATGTTCTGGAAAAGGACCGTTTGAACCGCCGCCTCCTCCACCGTCGTCCAACACTGATGAATCGTACTGAGTGTTTTCCAATCGAGTTATTAACCGCTCATCTTCATCACCAAATTCACCACCCATTAACGAAGGCTCGCCTACCACCATCACGTCCTGAAAAGATCGGAAACGAATTATTAGACAATACGCACAATCCGTTTTCTTCAGAATAATTCAGAATAAAAGCAGTGAAACTATTTTTGGCAACGGGAAGGATTTACTTGTGAGGCTAGGGCAAAATTCGGACCAGGAGATCGTTTTTTGTTCTGGGCCGGGGTTGGTGTACTGTTCCCAGGTCCGGAACTATTGTTGGCATTGTTGTTGTTAACAGCTCCTTTACGTTTCCGGCGCTTGTTGGGAGGTCGCTGGGATTCGGGAGGTGCTACCATACGTTGCCATTTCTGGAATAAGGTAGTTTTCAAGCAATCTCTTGGACTAAGAGCGTAGGCTTTATGCCGTGACATCAGCTCTTGCATGGGCTCCAAAATTACACAAAGCTAAGGAAAAGGTTCTTAGTTCCCGTTTACGAAAAATAAATAAAACGCGAAAATATACTCTGAGGTAGTTGAGCGTGGCTGGTGTGATGCCTTGCCGTGTGACATTCTTGGAGAATTGATCGAGAAGAGTAGGATCTTGCTGGGCGGCGTGGAGCGCTAAGACTGAACGGGGAACCAACTCCCTATGTGCGCGGACTGCAAAATGCCACGACTTGATGCGCATAAGGTCGTCGAAGGTAAAGTCCAGTATAAGTCTTCCCTCCGTGATCACTTCCACCGGATACTGCATTCAAATAAGGTAAGAAAATCTCGAGCATTGGGTAAAAAAGACCCTACCTTTGTAAACATTGGTTTCCCGTGTTGCGTTATCATAGCACTTTGTTCACAATCCAAGGTAATCGACGTCGTATGAAAAGATTCTTTGGGTTGCTTCAAGACAAAGTGTAAGTCTGTCACGCCGCCCTCGAATATGGAACGAAAGTACCTAGGAATCAACGTCCGACCAATTGCTAGAACAAAACAAGCATTTAAACTATTGAAATTATTACAATCAGATTGAAAGCCTTACTATATCTTTTAGGTCCATCTTCCAGACAGAACGTTAGCGTTAAGGTAGCATCGTCTTCAAAGAATTCGGTGACAAAAGCGTCCCACCACAAATTATCGCTCTCCTTAGACATTTTCTTGTAAACGCAGCCGTAAACCTTTTACTGTACTACAATAAAATACCTCTGTTCTTTGCTGTAACCGCTTGTTTAACTCGTAAACTCTGTAATCTGGTTGTCCAAAGTAAGGTGTATGTCTTCTTCCAAAGAATGGTGCTCTGAAAAAAATTTTCTATAATAACTATTCTTGTTACAAACTTTTCTTACCCATGCTCTATTCTGTCTCCCATTGGATGAGGCGGACCAGACATGGGACCCATGTTAGGGCCTCCCATCGGGCCGCCCATTGGAGGTCCACCCATCTGTGGTCCAGGTAACGACATGGGTCCTCCTGGATGTCCCACAAAAGGATGACCTGGTCCGAATGGAGGGCCCCCTCCAAAACCTGACGTTGGTGGACCAACAGGACTAGGACTGTATAATGAATCATTTGTTCTTCAATATTTCAACAAAAATTGTACGCAGAATTTTACCCAGAGTTGCCAAAATGTGGATGTGGATGAGGTCCAGGACCACTCGGAAACCCTCCAGGTCCAGAAGGGCTGCCAAAGGGGGTAGATGTGGGTCCATTGAAAGGTGGACCAGCATTTGATGGAAATCCAGGTGATGGATAATGATTAGGAGGTGTGGCTTGTGGTCCTGGGCCAGCACCAGGTGTGCCGGGACCTGGAGGGATTGCTACTGGAGAAGGGCTATAGCTTGGTGGACCGAAAGGTGGACCTCCTGACAAGACAAAATATATGTCTTATGAAATTAACTTAAAAAAAGTAAACAAATTTACCAGGTCCTGGTCCTTGGCCGGGACCGGGAGTAAAAGGGCCGTTGTTAGACATGGGACCGGGAGGTGAAGGTCCTGGGAACAGAGGCGTGACTTGGGGTCCGGATTGTGGTCCATCCATAATAGGTGGACCCAAAAAGTTAAAACGTCCAGGTAGCTAATTTCTGCAATGCGAATTAAAGAGACATGTTACGACAAACAAGCGTATCATGAATACGTTCTTCGTTTGGTTCAAATAAGCGATCCCAGAATAGTGTGCTTTCGCCCACGAAAAATAGCGTGTCACGAAAACAGACGATACCTGGACCATGCGCGCACCAAACGTACGTAGTCCCGTTAGGCTGGCTTTGTTTATAATACGAAAATGTAGTTCGTGCGCGTTCTCGGGTTTTCTGTCTGTTCTTTGCCTGCTTTCTGTTCCCTATTTTCGGTATTCGCCTGTTCGGCCTATCTGTGCCATACCAAGTATTGATCGCCCAGCGAACTCGACCCTATCCGAGATGGCTGTCTCCCACGCGCGCAACTTGCTTGTACTCTTCTGTTGTTTGAGCTCTTCTTTACGAGGTTGCGAGAGCTTGAGAAGTAGAATTGGTTTTTAGAAAGAACAAAAAGTTCGAATATAGAGAATGAAGAAGAACTCAAGAGGCACTAGAAAACAGTATTGTATAGAACATCAATGTTTAGAAGTCTGGCGTTGTTAGGATGGCGCGTGTAATGAAACCATGTGCGATAAACTTACTGCCATCCACAAATAAAAATAATAAAAATAATTTAAATTCTAGTGCACATAGCGCAAAAGCTCTAGGACTTAAAATTATTGCTAGGCTTTTTTTACAATGTTAGGTTACTATTGTTTAAATACGAAACAAAACCACAAACCTTCGACTTCAACGTTCAAGTTCAGTAAGTTTCGCTAGAGATAGAGTAAGAGGAGGAACTGTAAACTTATTTACCTTGGATTGACTTTTATATCAAAATAATCCCAACGCAAAATATTCCCTAAATAGGGTAGCTGGTTTGCTTTATCGACTCAAAATAGGGTAATGTTTACTGGAACTGCTGCCTTCCATTCCCTCACGAATAAGTTGAACTTCTTTGGGCCAATGTTTGCACACAAACATGAGCTCCTAGTTTCTTCATGCCAAGACACTGAGAGTTACTGCACTTTAACTTTCATAATTGCAAGACATGGAAAGATTTTCAATGCTGTAAATGTAAACGAAACTCTTCAATACAGACGCCGACCAGACGCCATTTTGCGATATCGAGTTATCGTTTTCATACACTGATCGATACTATCGATGTTAAGCATGGAGGGAAACATGAAAGTAGCTACGAAAGGCTTGATATTTGGTATTTATTTTAAGATCTGGGTTATATAATTACAGTCATTACAAGCTTACACAAAGGAAATCAACACACACAAATATTGTAAGAAGTCAGACAAAGTTGAGACCCTCACGCTTACATGAAACTCCCTGAATTCGCTGAAGCTCCGACGTATCCTCCCCGTCGAACTTCAGAAAAGGCTCACGGATGTTGTATACTTTTACTAAGTCCTACGGAATAAACAATGAGTTAAACCAAACCGAAAACCGGGATGAATATATACGCCGTACCTCCCATTCTTGTATGCCTATCGTCATAATAAACTGTGATTTCTCTCCATCATCGATTTGTTCATCCTTTTTGCCTTTATGCTTCTTAATCGGCTCAATATAAGGAAGTCCGTCAGGTCCTAGCGAAAAAGAAATGAGTTGCTTAAGATACTTGATCTCAAGACTTACCCATATAAAGTTTAACTTTAAAGTCTTTAACAAGAAATGCTAAGTGAAACATGTTCTCTACTGTTTGAGAGAATGAAGATGGATGTAAAATGAAGTCAAAGTACGAAACGGGTTTCTTTCCGTTAGCATTGAATAAACTTTCCAGCTCTCGATTTATGCGTTCCACAATAGTTTCCCCACCGGGTCTTTGGTCAATTCCTGTCAACTAGTTGGAAATAAAAGGTCAAAAACTACTATAGTACCGTATACCATGTTTTGAATTTGTTATACCAGCACAGGTTGGGTCAACTCAGATGAATTTGGTCCTCTTCGCCTTGCTTGTCTCTGCTTCTGTTCAGTTCTAGGTCTTTCTCCGGGCTCGAAGGAGCCAAAAATAGGTCTAAAAGAGGGCACTTGCTTTCCCAAAAGCAAAACTAAATCTTTCTGTAGTCGTTGGAAGCCAGAGAGTGTTAGCCCATCATCTCGACCATCATACTCGTTATAAAAATTGACCTAAATAATTGATTTTCCCTTTACTGTGTGTTTACTGCTTTTTCTTTAACTTACAATGGTATCGTCCACATCGCCAGAACGATACGTCCAAAAGCCCGCAGCTAACTGTTTTGACTGCTCTTTACAAACATTGGAAACTATCGAGACTGTCTTGTAATCAATTAGCCCATTGCAGGTGTCTTGAACTGAAATAATATTTTTCCCACACAATATTACAAAATATGGAGCTTATGGATGGTAATAGCAAATAGGGAGAATTTACCGTTTTTGAAAATTTTATCAATCTCTTTCAAACGGTCTGTCAGCCTGCAATCTTTGAGATCAAGCAAGTCATCCTGATCGTCTAAAATAAGACTACGAGTTTTTAAAGATCACTACCATAATTTCTCTAGATTTGTATTACCCATTGTTCTATCGAGCATTTCAGTAAGGTTCTGTCGTAATTCATACTTGTTTGTCTTCGCACTTCCATTTGTTTGTGAAAGACCATTCCTCTTTTCCGTATTTTCCATACCTACGTCGCGACCCTTCCCTACTCCCGCCATTTCACCGTATTTTTGTGGCATGCAGCAAACAAAGCTAGAGCAAGTCGCAAAGGTGAAGAACTCGTCCTTCGTAGACCTGTCTTACTTCAGCGCGTACAGCGGCTAAAGCATTACCTAGCTGGGTCCCCGAGAGATGTCACGCGAATGTATTAAAAAAATGCGATCTAAGGATTCTGATATAATATCTCTCAACTCAAACTTCTTTAAGCTTGAAATATAACAGCTGCTAATTATAGAACATCCAAAGCCATTTTTAAGTGTGCATGCAGACAAAACAAGATCACGTTCAAAATAGAAGATTATCAATGTCTTCATTGTGCGAATTGGCTACTATAGTACTAACGCAGCTTTACTTGGGCCTGTTTGGCAATTAATCAGCGATTCACAAGTTTATTTCGGCTTAATCTTTCTTCTACGCGCAAAGTTAAAAGGGCAGAAAAGAGTTCCGAAGCCAAGAGTACAAAGAGACAAGGTAATTCTCACTCTTGACATATGTCTTCCGGTATTTTCTTCCGGGAACTTTCACTCACGCATGCGGTGATACCTGTTCTTCGCCTACCGGTAAATAATTCGGTGGTATGTGCACATATCCCGTCACTTCAAAACTACTCACTCAAAGGCGTCGTTTTCTTTTTTTAAGAGGCAAATTACTTTTTGTGCATCTTACTATAGAGAAAGCTTATCTTTTTAATCTGTCTGGTTTCGCTCAAAGAATGAGAAAAACGAGCCTTCGAGCTAAATTCTCAGGGTTATTAAGTTTGTTTGCTTATCGTATCATAGTCAAATTTTGTTGACACTTTTCTCACGCGTCTTTTAGTTCAATAACCCTCTTCCCATAATTGTATGAGGGCACCGTGACGCACTTTTCCTAAATTTACTAATGAGGTCTGACCTGGTAAGTTTCGCCATAATATTAATTCCAACGGATTCCTTAAGAAAAAGATCCTTATATTTCCACTATCACGAACGCTATGGGATGAAACATTATAGCTCGAGGTGAAAGCAAAGCGATGCAGTCTGCTTCGTTTTTACTACTTTCACCAGCTTGATCCCTTTTTTGTTCTCTGCACGAACCGGAAGACAAGAAGCTGAAAAACTACAGTGGGCCATTCAGCTGTGTAGTGAGAATACACGAAGTGTCGTCTATTGTATATTGTATAGTCTTAAAATCCCAGTTCTTCGAAGTCTTCTGCAAATTATTCACCCGGATGTTATAGATTTCAGAAATTACGGAAAGTGTTGTATTTACGAAAAAACTTCAACAGTAACGAGATGTTTAGTGACTTCACGTCGTAAATTGCCTTCAAACACAGAATTTCGTACGTGCCTTGTATGATATAACAGATCTATAGGTTAAATAACGTTTTGCCCAAACCTGCTATAACGAAACCTGCGATGGCTGTGCGTGCGTGACAAAAAGTAAACCATATGACAAGCAAACCGGTTGCTCGTCACCTTATTTATTGTGTGCATATGCAAACTATTGGCAGCCAGGGGCCACATCGGGAATTGTACAAAGCATTGTACTCACCGTGACGGTAAACAAAATTGTCCTCATTTTGTTACGAGAGATCCGTTCGGGCCGTCCATTATGAGGATCTCACAGTAAGCCCGAGAGCGTAGGCATACGACTGTTCCGAACCCGAGTTCTCCTCGCAACGGAAATCCGGGTAGGTATCCATCCCAAGTACCAAAACTTTCTCCCTTGTCCAAGGTGTGAATCTCGGCATCACCACTGTGCCAATTTGACAAGGGAATAGGAGGGAGATGAGTTTAAATGCTGTACGTGCTTACATTGTTGTTTAGATGGAAGTGACATACCTCATGTGCAGCAAAGTGTAAAACCAGAATTTATATAAACTGTGTTAAACAGTTCAAAATACTGAACAGTTCAAAACTAGTGGCTGGAGTGATGTGTGAATCTTGAACAGAGAAAATTGACAACTTAACTACGGTGCAAGAAGAAGACGTGTTTATGTATACAATTGGTGTTTATTATCACCCAGCATTCACTTAGCGGATCAAATGAAGTGCCAGGTATCAACAGAATGCTTTATTCCTTGAATCGCTTGAAACAATCTTATTTGGCTAACAAACTAGACCGTAAATTAGACCAAACCAGTTAACCTTAACCTAATTGCCTACTATCAACGAATAAACTTTTCCTGCGACTTGGCTACCAAGCCCGTGTTCAGCCAACTTTCAATGCATAGTTTCATGCAAAAGGTATATACTGCATGTACACGGATCTTTCACCTTATATTTCAAATCTTCTCTCCTTTATGCTCCGTACTTTGGATGCATGCATTCGCTATGCTCGGTTCTATTCGAGAAAGCGGTGCAATAAACCACCACCAGAAAGAAAGGAACCGAAACTCCCCCGACTGATTTCTTTCCTAGTTCGAGTTTTTCGAAGTGGCCTACATTTGCGCTCTTGAAGGTAGCCAAAAGTTTCAGCTTTCATCTGCATGGCCAACGACTGGCTCTTACCTTACAAATCGACCTTCTAACCTACACGCTTCCCGCCCTTGCACCGTCCCTTTTTTATGTTTCCCGTGGTTGGAGTTATTAAAGTCATCTATATCCGTTAATGTCCGACCTTACCATATATTCTGGTTTCTACTTGCAGCCCATTTTCTTCGTGTGTTGCTTCGTCATCATCCTTCCTTTTACTCGGACCCAAAACCCGAACGCCAACGCAGCCCTCCGATTTCGACTGCCCAACGTACTGTTCGGGGCCCCCTTTTCTTTCTCTAACTTCTTCCAAACGCAGCCTCGCCCTACAGGACCAAGAGAAAGTACCGCTTCTCTGCCACGACGACCATTAGATAAAGCTCCACCTATAGCACCACCGTTACCTGATAATGCCAATCGACCTTTAGCCTTGCCGCTCGGCACCAATTTAGGCCGACAATCAACGCCAAGTTCTGCCCCTTACTTTGTACAGTCTCAACCGACAGGAGAAAGGACCATCCGCGCTCCAAATGTGAACAACAATAATTTATACCCGTTCCGTCAGCAGCAATTTTTGGAATCCCAACGACCTCAGGCATTTCAACAACATCAGCAACAACCTAGTTTTCCCAACTCACAGCTTCCCTTTTCGCCTACCCAACCTATCTCGTTGCCACCTTCCTCTAAGCAAGGTCCACCATCTACTAACAACGTAAACCTTAATCCGAGCTTCAATTCTCCTATCGTACAAAGCGGGTTCTTTCCTACCGCTCAAGTTAGCGCTCCATTAGAGAACAACCCGGCCCCTCGACATCAATCGAATCTTAATTTTAGACCACCACAAGCACAGCTGAATGGTTTCTCCGGTCAACGTATCCCAACCAGGGATTCTGATAACGCTGCTTTTTATGGATCAAATGCCGTGATTCAAAATGGTCAGACTGGTACGAAGTTAACTGGGGCTCCTGATGTCACTACGGCTCCTGTTATCAAAAACTTGTTCGTGACATTAGACCAAACTAAGAAACTTGCCCTCGATTGTGGAGGGAGCAACGATTTAGGCTACTGCGCCATGACCGAGAAATACCCCAAGTAAAAGTTGTTAACACGTAATATTAAAAACAATAATGTCAAAACCTGCTATGCTTCTTCTTTTATAGGTCTGTTGTTCAAGAACTAGCTGAGCGGTGCCGGGATAAGATACGGCAGATGTACGTGGAAGTACCGGAAGATTTTGAAAGTCTGGGAGAAGGAGGAACCACAGTTGTTTACACAAATTTTTCACGGTTTAGCAAAGATGTAAAACCTTGGTCATGGGCGTCTTACACGAAAGAATCAGCCTGCGATTCAGAACTTCGATACATTCGGCCAGCTTTAGCGCAAGACCGAAATGGCCACTGGATGGTCGTAATTCAAACGGATGAATTCACACAGCGTGTAGCTATAGATGTATGCCGCAATCCAGACGGAGTATGCAAAGTGTATACGGATTGCGGACGGAAATCTAGATGTGTTCAGCGATACAGCTTCCATACTATGATTGCCATGGATCAAGATAATCCTCTTGAATGCCCTGTAATGAAAGTTTTTAAGTTTCCGACAAGCTGTAACTGTCATGTTGAAACTAAAAAGTTTGCTTAAGAGCGTTTGCTTGTTATACTTATACCTGACCCGACTTCCACGTCATTATCATTTCAGCTCATACACTTAAGCATGGTGTGATATACGCCTTAATAACGATTTACCGCACTAAAGACCATTCGGACAGAAAAGCACGTACCGGCCAGGTGGCAAGCAAGCCATTAGAGTTTGTGATTTGTCTCATCTTTTGTACTCTCATTTCGTTACCTTTTTTGCACACAGAATGTTAAAATATATGTTGTACTAAATTTCCACCAATTTTGATTAAATTTGTACGATGATGGATAAGCAGCCTACCTGATTTTTTACATTGTTTCGTGGTTCCGAAACAAGTTTTTGCTTAGTTTCTAGGAAGAAACTTACCTCGTCTGATGATATCTATCGCGGTTATCGGGACGATATTTTGGAAGTAAATTCCTATTACTGAGGCCTTTCCTATTACTGAGGCCCCCCCACGGTTGACGGACTTCGTGCGGCAACCGGGTTGATGCTTGAGTGGTTTCGTGGCCCGTAGTGGGCCAGAAGTTGGACAGCCCTGTACTAGATAAACAGGAAAATATATTAAAAGAATATTGAAAGACGTCAAAGTTAAGGAAGAAGTTTGATTGTCGGATATTCTTCGTCTCGTTTTTGAGATAAATAATGTTTTACATATGTTTTTTATCCGTGTTTCATTTATCCACTTGAAAACTTGATCTACAAGTTAGTTCATCTTCATTATTAAAATTGGAAATAAGTCTGGGAGCAGATAAATTGGTTTTATCGTTGATTTGTATTCTATAATGTCACCATTAAGTTAACGAAGCAATAAAAATAAAAAATAAAATAAAAAAGTACAACGAAAGCGGCCACAGGCCTTATTACGACGAGGTATAAATTACTCCTTCACAACTTTGATTCAGAAACGGTTGAGCACAAGACCAGGTTTCGCTTCTTGTACATTAGAAGCCCACTCTGCTAATAATTCTAAACAGTAAACAAATTTCCGTTTTTCCCTGGACAGGTTTCTAAAAGGCTGCACTTTGTTCTTATGTTTACGATAGTAAGAAAAACCTGGGACAGTCGATTTTAAAACAAAATGTGCAAAAGAGCTAGAGAATAGCAACTTCTTAATAATAATATTAAATAATACAGGGAGCTAATACGACTTTGCAGAAAAGAGCATATCCGCAAAATACCCCCACGCCCCTGACCATCATTTTTTATATATACAGCACGGGGGGTGATTGCACTAGAGGAAGAAAATCCGGATTTGGTATAGAAATGTCCACCGAAACTATTTTCTAAAAAAAAAACTAATTAAAAAAATCTTTAAAGTTCTCGAAAGAAATGGTCGGCCAGTGGAGCGTTGAGGGGAGGGGCTATGATGGCAATCCATAATAGTTCTACGGATTGTGTCGTACGTCGTAATAAATTAAGAAACAGTCACTGGTCAGAAGTCTTCGTTTTTTTCTCGTCTCTGTCTATGTCCTTTATGCAGAAGCAGCATCTGAACTTGCTGCTGCTTGCACTTCAGCGGCTACGGGTTCAAACGCTATGCTATCACTGGGACTTGCTTCCGCGGATGAAACGTCATTAGATTTGCCGCCTCGCTTGTAAGCGGGAGCTGGTGCAGCGCTTGGCTGTTGCTGAGGTTGGACAGGATAGGCTTGAGCTGGAGCGGCGGCAGCGTTATTGATTGGTAGCCAATCAGCTTCGGGCCTGGCAGCTTGGGCTGAGGCTTCGTAGTTGGCGTTGGCTGGGGCAGCTTGCACTACAATGTGTGTAATGAGTACCCGATTTAAATTGATATATTGCAAGATAACTTACCGGCAGGCGCGGCATCACTGTAAGCACCGTTCTGGTCATAACCGCTCACGGGCGATCCGTGAGATTGATGTTGCTGGTCATAATCGTCTTGGTACTGGGGTTGGTAGCCTTGATCGCCTTGATAGCCCTCGTCGTGTCCAGATTGGTGCTCTGACCCTTGGTAGCTTTGCTGTTGCTGCTGATATCCAGGCTCTTGGGGTTGTTGGTAAGCAGCACCGCTAGCAAGACCACCGTCATAAGCAGGTGCTGAATTGTAAACGGGGGCTTGCTCCGGGGTATAAACAGGGGCTTGCTCTGGGCTGTAAGCAGGGGCAGGAGCAGCTTGGCCTTCATAACCGACGTTGGCGTAACCTTGAGCTTGACCTTGCTCACCTTCATATCCGCCAGCGGAGTAAGCAGGTGCAGCAGGCTGAGCTTCATAGCCTCCGCTGGAGTAAGCAGGTGCAGCAGGCTGAGCTTCATAGCCTCCGCTGGAGTAGGAAGGACCAGCAGGCTGAGCTTCATATCCACTGCTTGAGTAAGATGGAGCAGCAGCAGACTGGGCTTCATATCCGCCATTGGAGTAAGGGGTGATTTGGGAATCGTAGCCACCTTGACTTGGGTAGGCCGGTTGTGCTTCGTAACCGCTGCCGGCTCCTGCGGAGTACGCAGGCTGGGCATCATATCCACCGCTGGGATACGAGCTAACCGGGGCAGGAGCAGAGTAAGCTGGAGCTGGGCTGTATTCGGGTGCTTGGTAGACGTGCACTGGAGGACGAACACCTTGGTAGATGATGATGGGTGGTTTGTGATAAGCTTCAGGTGCTGGTACGTAGGTAGGGGCCTTGGATTTGAAGGAGACGGAAGGAGCGCCATATGAGCCTTTGGGTGCCTTGGGTGCTTTGGGTGCTTTGGGGGCCTTTGCTTTGGATTTGCTGGGAGCGCCATAACCGCTGGAAGGTGCACCATAGCCGGTGGAAGGGGCACCATAGCCGGTGGAAGGGGCACCATAGCCGGTAGAGGGTGCGCCATACCCAGTAGAAGGTGCGCCATATCCAGTAGAAGGTGCGCCGTATCCGGTAGATGGTGCGCCATAGGACGCAGCGGGAGCGCCGTAAGAGTTACCTTTGCCTTTAGATTTAGGGGCAGCATAACCGTCACCACCCTTGCCCTTGGACTTGGGAGCAGAATAGCCACCATCACCTCCTTTACCTTTGCCCTTGGACTTCTCGGGAGCGCCATAAGATTGCTGGGGCACAACGTAGACTGGGGGTTGTTGGTAAACATGGACAGGGGGATGTCCAGCGTAAATGATGTGGGGGGCAGGAGCTTCATAGGAATTGCCTTTGCCTTTAGATTTCTCTGCTTTAGGGGCTTTAGGGGCTTTGGGTGCGGGATAGCCAGTAGCTTTAGGGGCTTTAGGAGCCTTAGGTGCTTTAGGAGCAGCGTAGCCGTTGGACTTGGGCAACTTAGGCAACTTCAATTTGGGCAACTTGGGCAAGCCGTATTCAGACGTAGGGGCCTTGGATTTGCTGGGAGCACCGTACGAACCCTTAGGGGCTTTGGGTGCTTTAGGGGCCTTGGATTTTTCGGGAGCGCCATATCCACCCTTGGGTTTCTTGCTTGGGGCACCATATCCGGAGCTTGGAGCACCGTATCCGGAGCTTGGAGCACCGTATCCAGAGCTGGGGTAAGCTGGGGCGTAATAGGGCTCAGGCTGGTTTACATAGACGGGTGCGGGAGCAGCAGGAGCGTGTACGTAAACAGGAGCGGGTTGTTCGTAGCCACTATCGTAACCGCTACCACCGCTGCTATATCCAGATGAGGCCGGGGCTATGAATTTTAAGCGAACAAAAAATAGAAACTAGTCGATTTTGATAAGATTATTTTGAGCTTACCGGAATCGTAAGCTTGGACAGAAGGAGCAGCATTGTATGCAGTCACTTGGCCGGCTCCATTGTAAGCACCAGAATCGTAAGCAGGAGCGGCAGGGGCAGGTTGGTATGCATTCACTTGGCCGGCTCCATTGTAAGCACCAGCATCGTAAGCAGGAACGGCAGGGGCTGCCTGATATCCAGACGATGCACCAGCAGAATAATCAGAGCCGCCAGCGGTATAAGAAGGGGGAGCACCTAAATCGATTTCAAAATGCGTGATTTTCTACCGAGCCAATAAGGAAGAGGATTGCTGTGCTTACCAGTATCGTAAGCCGGAGCAGCAGGGCTATACGGGGCAGGTTGAGGAGCGTACCCAGCAGATGCACCAGAATCATAGCCGGAGGCAGCATGACCAGCGCCGGCACCAGCGTCGTAACCAGTAGCGGCACCACCGGAATAGGCTCCAGCATTATCGTATTCGGAAGAAACGGGAGCAGCAGGCGCATAAGGAGCGGGCGCATAAGCAGCACCTGCACCTGTAAACGTTTTAGACGTTA
The DNA here is from genome assembly GCA_003724045.1 of Lepidurus arcticus. Classification (NCBI taxonomy): domain Eukaryota; kingdom Metazoa; phylum Arthropoda; class Branchiopoda; order Notostraca; family Triopsidae; genus Lepidurus; species Lepidurus arcticus. Next base: position 59,953 of record RJJA01000250.1, on the reverse strand, counting down.
ATGGAAAAGTTTCTACAGTTCACGTTCTCTCTTACCAGTATCGTAGGTTGGGGCTTGGCCGCTGTAGGCAGCACCAGTATCATATCCACCAGATGGGGCACTGTAGCTTGGGGCAGGGGCAGAGTACGAAGATGATCCATAAGATTGTGCAGGGGGATGAACAACGTGCACGGGAGGATGACTGTCTGATTGATAGATGAGTACCGGCAAGTCGTGATGGGGCAATGGTACGTATTTCACGGGAGGAGCTGCTTTGCCCTTACCGCTATCGTAGCCACCGCCATAGCTGGAACCGCCGCTGTATCCATAGCTACCGCTGCCTCCCTTGCCCTTGTTACCTTTGCCTTTGCCTTTGCCGCTTTCATAGTTCTCCTATGGTATATAGAAAACGAGATTGAGTCCCAAGTAATTTTAAGAAAAGTAAAATCTGCCATTCGCAATACTTACAGGAGGTGGGGGAGGGGGGAAGTAGATCACTGGGGGCTTCTCGCCGGCATAGACAATAGGACCACCATACTTTACAGGTTCGTATGATTGACCTTTCCCTTTGCTTTTTTCACCGCCTTTATCGCCCTTGCCCTTGGAAGGAGCGCCGTAGCCGGAGGATGGAGCGCCGTAGCTTGCGGAAGGAGCGCCGTAGCCAGTGGAGGGAGCGCCATAACTAGCAGCCGGAGCGCCGTAACCAGATGAGGGTGCACCGTAAGAACTAACCGGAGGAGCACCGTAGCCGCCACCGCCTCCACCGCCACCGGCTCCTTTGTCAGCTAAACATTGTTGAAGTGCTACTGCAACTAGCAGTAATCGCATAACCTATTAATAAATATGAAGAATGGTAACTTGAGTTTGGGGATAAAAAACCGTTGTGGTTCAATCGTGACTTTCTCAAGCATCGACATTCGTTTTCTTTTATTCTTTCAACTGGTTAACTTGGCAATCATATTCAAGCGCCCGCAGATGGATTTTCGTGTTCTTCAGTTCGTGTAACGGGTCATCTACCTTGAGGGGGTCTTCACTTCGTCTTCTTTTCCCGCGACCTAATTACCTAACGTTGCGTGGATCTTCCTTGCCATCGGCTAATTTTAATTCAAAAGACCCGTTCTCTTCAACTTGCCCTTTGCACGTCCCTTTCTGTGAGCGGGACACAAACCCACCTGTGCTACTCTAGGTCCCTCTTCCACTTCCTTGCCCTCCTTTTTTGGACACCCTCGTTGTGACCCCAAAACCACATTACCCGGTATCCAAAAGTTTGCTGGTCATTCGCCTCTTGCAATGTTGTAACCTAATAGAATCGTCCGTGTATACCTGCGCTGACCTACATTTCTTACCTAGCTACCTGTTTGGCTCGAGTTCACGCAACAGAGCTACGTTTGTCTAGTTCCCTTCAACCCCGACCTTGACATTCGCTTACATCGTAAAAGATGCATTGAACGGTAGAAATCGTAAAGTTACTTGGTATTTAACCTGATTCTGGTATTCCTTTTTTTAAATGCAAAATGAAGTAATAAAATATTATCGAGTTTGCGGTTTAATTTTTTATAGGATAATATTAGACAACAAAAAGACAGTTGACCGCTGCGTCCGCGAGAAAGCTAACGTGCCAATGTCTTGGCCAAGGTCGGAATCAGGCATTTTGAAGTAATTATTTTCGCTTCTTTTTTAATCTTATTTGATGATTCCTGAAGGCTAGAATCGATAGTATAGCATGAAAGTGAACAACAAACCCGAGGAAATAATCTACTATCAACACAATGTGAACAACACAAAGTATAACTGAAACCGGTACTTTAAATTGACTAGAAAAAGTTCACGCTTAAAGCAAATACATTCCAGACAAAAATATCACCAACGCTTAGCGTTGCGAAAAAAAAAATGCAAAGTTCACTAAATTTGTCCACAGCCAACTCCTGTCGATTTCAAGAGTGCGTGTATGCGTGTCCTGTACTGTACGTATTAAAGGCCAAAAATCCGAACTCTTTTCACAGTACACTATAATAATCACTTGCGATACAAAAAGACCTACAATATTCCGCATTGGCAATTTGAGCTAACCAGTTCGGGTTTTAAGTTAGAAATTAAAGGTTCTTAAATCAAACTTACGTTTCGTATCCTTGTTTGCGCCATGATAAATAAAAAGAGGACGTCTTGGCCCCCGCCACACTTTCAAGTCACAACTATCTTTTGATGGTCCTGTATGGCCTTTTATACCATGGTTCTGCAAAGCCAGTCCGGGAGGGGGCTTGGTCATCCAACGCAAGTAGGCAGGCCGATGCTGCTTTCAATTCTTACCTCCAAGGAAAAGTTTCAACATAACAAGAATGCAAGTTCTTCGGACTCAAATGGAAGTCCCGCCTTTGCAACGAGTATGGAGTTAGTTTGAGGCAATGTACTGTACATAGGTGCTGCCGATCCTCACCAGGTATCTCAGTACAGCATATGGTGGCGAAATCGGTGTCCTACAACACAAGAAACACCACAAGGGTTGTTATATCCTACATCAAACAATTGAGGAAAAAGCCGACTAAATAAAATTCATTAATTTGTTTTTCTTATTCTACCTGTAAAAAGCTATTCATCCTATGACTCCTCCGGTTCATAGAATTTTGGTGTCAGTAATCGATCAGGCCATAAAATGAGAATTTTTTTGGCCCTCCTAACCGTTAAATCCACATACCATACAGTGATTGCACCAACAGACTCCATGTGGAACACTCTCCTTGGCCAGATTTTTTCTCTCTCACTCAAGTTTAGGCTATAGTGAAACCCGAGAAAGCTTGAGGTGCGTCCTTAATGTCCTCACGAAAGTTTCTGACTTTTTAAAAAACTATTCCCGCAGTTATTGTATTGCGAGATAGGTATTATAATGTACAATATGCCTCATTTCATCTCTTCTGCAGAAGATAGATTTGGAACCTCCAGTAACACAGTTCGTTGTTCATTTTGAGTGCCAAATGCCATGAGGCACAAAGATGCTCTACTTCACCACCATTGGCTTTTACTCGGCCAGGTTAACCAGGAAGTCGGCGTTGGCTATAGAGTTTTGGGCTCGAGAATTTAATACACACACTCACGTCGTCTTGACCTTGATCTACTCTAAAACAATTATCTTCCCCAAACATTGCCATTGACAGTGCTGAAGTCGCCCCGCAGAAACTTTGTACGCTACAGGGTCAGGAGAAGGTGTGAAAAAACAACACATACCACTACTATACTACTACAAACATGCAAAACAAGCTCCAATATAGCGATTCTCTTTCTTTCGAAACGATGACTCGGAGCAACGGTTGAGCTATTTTAAGTTTCACCGGCAGATGTGCAACCTCATTTTATTACGGTGGACACACAATGCAGTCTTTTTTTTCGCTGAGAAAATATGCAATACCTAACTGAACAATAGATGGTCTAATTGTACAAATTATGTCAACTTCTAATGGTACAGCTTATTGTCGTGTTAAATTGTAAGCATTTTGTTAGTATTAAATATACTCAGTAACCCTGTGAGATTTGTCGATCTAAGTTATTTGGCAATACATAGAGTAATCCAATTCCTGCTGTATTGGGTAACTAAACTCCTTACAACTCCTAAAATTAAATTCCGCTGGAGAAAACAAGGAAACTGTGAGAAGGAATAAGCGCCAAATTCGCCAAATGTGCAATCTTGCTATAAAGTTGAAGAGAAAGCAGTGACCAAATGGCGCCGCAATCATGGTTCCGGAGAAAAGAACCCGAGTAAGCATCATACAATGGCAATACATCCGTGTTTTTTGTTTTTTTACACTGGAGTTTGGGTCATGCTTTGCAATGCGGATGAGAAACTATTTCACTGCGTTAGCGAAAGTGGGTTTATAAAATAAACAAACTAAGGATATATCTCTTAACAGTAGTGGAGTGGTTTTCCTTGTATTACAAAAGTAAATAAAGTAATTAGATGACATGGTTATTGATGTAACGAAACGTGTTAAGATCATAGGGCGGAACGCAGGAAAATTCCGTGGTTTACCCAGTTCCGAAAACGATCACATCTTTTTAATGCAAGTTTTCACACCCTAACCACGACGACCACGTAGTTCGTCTATTGACTTTTGGGCAATAATGCTAGAAACCGTTTTCTTTCATTCATGTGGTGAGAACTTTATAGGAGCTAATCAATTCTAGGTCAGACATGTCACACGTTCAAGCCTTACATTCTTTCCTAGAGCTAAATTCCCACCCAAACCGAAGTCAGGTCTGTCAGGAAATCAATTACGGAGGTCCCTATAGTCAAAAGCATCCCGGCTCAGTACTTATGGGTTTCAAGACAATTATTACAGTAAAATCTTAGGAAGGCTAATGCCCAGTCATTCTTCGAGAAAAGAAGAAACAAACACATTTTTTTCTTGACAGTCTAGAGACAACCAAGGTTATGACGTGAGAACAATATTGGCCGCAAAACAGGTTCATAATGCTAAAGGCTTTTAGAGGCCAAGGTAAAAGGTTAAGGTAACAGCATGGGCTCTTGCTCTTCCGTTACTCCATGTAACAACCTTTCTAAAGTCGTCCCTGTCCTACGCGGCCTCTACAATGTCAATCCCTAAGCGCCTGATGGGGCATTTCCATCGCAAAGTGTCCCACATTTGCTTAGGAATGCCAGAAAGTTGCCTGGCCACTGAATGGTCTTCCCAGACCTAACACTATAGCGTACAGGCAGTATAGAATTCGAAATACCTCTCCTAGTTATACATACCCATTATTCCCTATCGCTTCAATTCTCTTGTACCTAATTACCCCTGCCAAAGCTTTCAGTTGCATTAACCTCAGAGCGCAAAATTTTTCAGAAAGTTAGGAAGCATGATACAATTCAAGAACTTTGTTTTTTTGGTTATGCCGCTAAAGCGCATTGATGGCCATACAAAGTTTTATTAGTTTTCACTAGAAACCCAAGTAGAAACGTTCTCATTAATTCCGATGTTTCCATTCCCCTATCGTCTGATCTCGGGTTAGAAAGGGATACTTTTACAGCAATAGTGAAAATCGCTTGCCATTTCGTTTTTGGGATCCGGGGTAGTCAGTTTTTGGCGGTTCTACTTTTCTAACCCAAATTGGGGTATCCGTAGGCTGTGAGACGAAATTTTTGGCTTGCGGCCCATCCATACCATCAAGCCAGTCGCCTTGGCTGCGGCCAGGGTCAGTCGGTCAACTGCTCAGGCATCTTTACCGTACACGGAACAAGGTATATAGGCAGCGGCATCAACGCAATAAGAATTCATTTTTGGCTTACAGCTTTATAATGCAGGATGTGGCCAAGTTGCATATATAATAAATTTTCAATACGATATGTACACTCCACAATAAATTGGGTATCGCGTTCCATATAGGTAACGGGAGATGGAACAGAGCAGTGGTCTATTTTGGTATACGAAAACATGTCAAGCAAGTTCCTAATTATACAAAAACCACGTCGACACGCTGACCTAATATCGAGAAGCTTTATTACGTATGACACCCAGGTACAACTTAACTTGCTGTCGAGGCTGATTTCTCTATGTTTGTATATTTTTTCTACTGAGATTAAAAATTCCGTCCAGGAATCGAAAGCCGCAGAAGGGACCGTGAAATAACTTATAACTTTAAAAACAAAAAACGGATACTAATAAGGTGGGACTCCGTCAAACCTGTCACATAAAGACCTCTCTCTATACGTGAAAGATAAGTCCTATGTTAAGATTGACTTCCTTTCATATGCCCAACTCTGATATGGGCTGTACATTTAAAACGAAGGTTTTGCCGGAATTGCCACATCCTCTTTTTTATCCAAATTATAAATCAAAACAAGTGCAGTATCTCATGTCAAGAACTAAAGGAAAATATAACGAAGGCAGCAGAGGATGAACATCTTCCTGATACACGTAGAATGTCCCGTTACTCTCTTCATTCATGTAGCTAAGAAAAATTGGCAAAAGTGCTGCCAAGAAATCCGCCGTAACTGAACAAACAACTGAAGAACCAAAACGCAGACAGTCTTGATCTTCACGCAATATCTATTCAAAACTGAGACGTTGGATAAGCAGAGAGCAAATATTATTAAGAAATAGGGGTCTTTGAACTTTCTCTACTTCTGTGTTGTCAGAAACAAATGGAAAAGCTCGTGTAAATACAGTTGCATAGACACTTAGAAGTTAAATTTGGGGTAGTCCGGTTGTAAGTTTTATGAGCAGCGGTGAAACTGAATGAAGAGAAAGTATCGAACTTTAGCCCACGAATAGATGACTACGGAGAAAAAGGGCCGGAAAATAACATTTACAGGTTGCACGGTTGCGCGACGCGCAGTGTTCGTCATTTGAAAGTGGGCGATGGTAAGGCGTGAGCAATAAGGAGGAGGTTGTACTTGAACAGAGTGGGAAAAGACTAACTCAACCCAGCGCAGAGTTCCGTTACTCGCGAGTAAAGTTTAACTAGGTCCAGACTATGCTAACAGGCAAGGCAGGTTTTGGTACCCAGTAGGTAGGTAGGTTTAGGCAACGTTACCAACGCTATCTGACCTACAATAGCACCGGATGGCCGCATTCTTGTGACCCGTGGAAAGGCCGTGTAAGCACCGTGCCTCGCATGGGACTCGCCTTATTACTGAATTCACAACGACTTATATGAAACGCATACGGCTTGCGTGCAACAAGACATGCAAAGGAATCTTGGGATGAGTAGGTTAGCAAGCCAATATTTTCCTTATCCACTATGTACGACAACTTGACAAGCACACTTTAAAAACGATAAAAAAAAGTCGCAAAAACAGAAAGAATCCCACGACATTCGGTACGTCAGTAACAATAAAGTATATTCAGATTTAGAGATTGTATATAGAATGCAAATTATCAGAAAATTACGTTTCACTTCCCTTATGTAATTACGATTCCACGACAGCTGCAATGAGATCCTTGACAATGGTGTCCAAATCAGATTCCATACTCATAAGCAAGCCAGTATTTGCTTCTCTGGTGGCAATTAGAGTAACCAAAAGTGGCATCTTGTTCATCTGCACAACCTAATATTCAAAAAAGAAAAGCTAACTAACGAATGGCTGCGGACCAAGGATATCGCGTTACTTGGTAGTTAGAGTACATGCAGGCAATTTTAGCATTTTTTCCCAGTCCAAGCTTTCCAGCTTGATCTGTAGCCATCCCGAAAGTTGACAGGAAACTCGGCCTTAAGGCAAGATCAGGTGTGATATCTTGAGTTGCTATATAATAAATTTGTTATATGTTATATTAACAGCTGGCTAAATGTCCCTACAATGGCGGAAACGGGAAAACATTCAATAGTACCTTTAATTAATGGGACACCATCCCTATCCGAAATAATGATGGCCAACAAACCATCCATCTTTTGAACATACTGGTATATGTATTTTCGTACTTCCTAAAGAAAATCGATGTTTTTTTCAAATTAAACTACGATAGTCGATAATGATATGCAGGCAATTCGCCAATTATTTCAGCAAAGGATAATAAAAAGATAAAGTAAGCAATAAAAACATATTCGTATGTAAATAATAGACGTTATTCTTAGCATTTCGGTTAAAGACTTGGATAAAGGTGTATCAGTGGAAAAATTAAGAAATAAAGGTTAACTTACCTCCATTCTTAATCTGCTGTTGCTTGTTTACAAGTATTCAGGGGGCGGATTAAGGTGTCTCTAGAAGACGAAAAGCGAAATAAAACCTGTTATTGGACAAGATCCGCAGTCTCGCAGTCTGCTAGACTGCCGTACAGTTTCGCAATACAGTTTCACAGTCTGCTTATGAGAAAAGTACGGAGTCTGCGAAATACAAAATAATTTCCAAGGTTGAAACCTCATTCATTTTAGCTTTTTCCTATGCATTTTTTCTGTAGCTGCTTTGTTAAATGTAAAATTTAATCATCTCACCCCATAAATTGTCCTTTTTACGTCAGTGTTTAATTCCCAATAGATGGCAACAAACGCCGTAACCAAAAATTTACTATGAACTGTTGCCAGATGGCGGAAAGCACCACACTGGAGTATTTGCAAGCTAAAAATTAAAGGGCAAGGGCAAAGAGTTCATAGTTGATATTAGAATGTCTGTTTCTGTTCCATCCCTTTAGGATTCGCTTCCAAGAATCTGTGTGGTATTGCTGTTTCGTTGGTGATCTTATCAGGGTAAGTGTTAAACGACAGTATTAAAGTTTGAACTCCCTTTCTATTCTTTGATTTCTTTCTTATGACGTTTCTCATTACTTTTTTACAGGTTTTTGCCATCGCTGGTGTGCAACTTGTGTATGTATGTGCGATGCGATAGTTCATGAGTCATTAACAGCCATCAAGTGCACCTGTGCCATCTAGTACTGCTGTAAAGTTTCGACGCGCTCTTTACATACTTGCATGACCAAAAACGCAAATTGGAAATAACATGGAGGCTGTGGATACATTTCCATCCGACAATCCACATGATGTTTATCAACGCAGCAGCTGTTCGCGTGGTGATCAGCATACTTCTATGAATGATTCTCAAAAACCCAAGGCTCGGTTCGAGGCCTATGTGATGACCGGTGATTTGATACTTAATCTGTCTCGCACAACCCATAGCCCCGAGTTTTACCCAATGCAAGCTAAAGTGACAAAACGCGAAGTGGCCGCTCTCACCAATTCCCTTCCTAACAGTCCCACCGAAATTGGCCATAATGGCCGGAAAACGTGGGAAAAACCACCCAAGTCGTCTGCCAATGGCAGCGCTTCACAACCGATCGAACAATCCACCCCGTTGTCACGCAATTCGCGGTCCGAAGACACCTTGTTACACTATTGCAAAGAAAATCCTCCTTCAAGCCACCTGGAAATGGAAGATGTCAATTTTTCCGTCAACAACCTCCTTGACTCCTCTGAAATGACTTCACCCTCTCCATCGACCGATCGTGTGCTCTGGACTTATAATGCGCTCACTGAAAAAGAAATTCGACGATTAGAAGCCAATCAATTTTGGTCTAGTCACCGTCCAGTTACAGGTCCGTCAAAGTCTCTAACCGGGACCACGGTAGGGAAACCTGCCGATCAAGTTGAAGTGCCCAATTTTCAAAATTGCCAAAGCACAGAATGCGTGGTCTCGACTTGTGTCGTTCCAAGCAGCGAGAATGTTAAAACATCTACTTCGACTCCTGTGTCTATAACTACCGCAACTGACAGACGAGACTCGTTGCATTCTTTATCAGAAGAACTAGAGTCTGCTGATAAGGCCATGGATTTGCCGATTAATGGAGCGAGCGGTGATGAGGATGAGGAAATGAGTACCTTGATAGAAGACGTCATAAGTGTGAATCAAACTATGTCGACTTCGTCTCGTGCAATATCTTCCCCGCCATTGTCGGTGTCTTCGGAAGAAGAAAGTGACGTGGAAAGTCTTAAAAGTTTCCATTATAGTCCCAAAGGAGTCGATCTTCCGTCTGCTGTTCGCCTTGCTAAACGCCTCTACTCGTTAGACGGATTTCATAAATCGGATATCTGCCGACACCTTTCTAAAAAGTAACGAAAGCTTTTCATCCACCTTATTATCTTCTAACGGAAAGCAGATATCTATAACGAGCAGTCTTTTGTTTTATTTTAATTGTTTAGAAGCTTATATGGGGTAGTGGACTGTATGGGTTTTGTGTCCTTAACAATACGTATTGCCAACTCTATTGATCCCTTGTCTTGCATCGCTATCAAGGCGCGAAAAATTCGAAGGATACAAACCTATGGGTACTTGCAGTGTCCGAACGTTTGGGATGAAGATCTCTCCCTTACTAGGGAGTGCGATAAGCTTCCTTATCCATATTTAGAAATCTGGGACGTTGAGAAAACGAAAGACGGAAAAAGGCAGGGTTTTCGTGGGTTGGGTTAGGCCTGTGCCTTCTGTTTCCAAACAGCAACACTCAGTCTATGGGCTTTAGGCCATTAAGTTGGCAAAAGTCAAATATATCTCCAGACAAGGGAAGCTTTGCTAGGCAATGCCTTGCTTTCCATCCTGTCTCCTGTTTGCGATACGGCACTTTTTAAAGACTGTAAAAACGGGCAACATGCATCTGCCTTGAAGAGCCCTTTTCGCTTCAAACAACCGTGAGCAGTTACTATGGTTATTCGTTACTCTGCCTAGCAAACGTACAAGAAATACGCTGTTATGGTTATGACTCATACTTTCTTGCAGACTTATTACAGCTCATTCTCGCGAAAGAAAATGTAGAAAAAATGCAGTTAAGGGTGATAGAGGACTCGGGAATTTTTGCAGGGCGATGTTCCGCACGCGGTACTGCAACGAGTTGTAGTTTAGCCATAGCATAGCAATATCGTTCAAGGAATGTACGGGAAGTACAATTGAATTGGTATTAGTGTCCGTCACGGGCTCTCGCTCCTATTCCGAAGTCTTCGTTATTGATTGACAGGAAAGAGCTCCTAAGACAAAGTAGGAAGTAGGGAAACGAAGGGGAAATCCTCCCGCGGGTCCCCTATTGCTGGCGAGGAGTTTTTCTTCAAGGCGTAAGAAATGGAATACCTAACAGTATTCCCGAGATTTTCTTCATTCGAGCACTTTTTGTCATTTTATCTACTTGCAAGAATTTTAAAAAAATGTAGTTAAGCAGTTAGAAAGTTGATCAAAAAGTTTTAAGTTAGACGCTGGTTTTGAGTTGCTTTTTGGGACTTCTGCTATTATTTCCCAACAATTCTGATCCGTCTTGAGCGTTCTCTGACGCTGAGGGATGTGTTTTGAGGGTGAGCGTGTACCACCAGTTTGTTTATGTATGTTTTGTCTATGTTTAGCAATGACTTCAGCCGAGCCGTGGCCGAAGAATACCTCCGACAGTTCCCGTTCGAAGGACTCGCCTTAGATGTGGCTCTGCGGCAATTTCTACAAGCTTTTTGCCTCTATGGCGAAAGTTCCGAGCGAGACCGAGTTCTCGTCCATTTCTCCAAACGCTACCTAGATTGCAATCCTGGAACGTTCGCGTCTCAAGGTAAACCTCTCCTTTTGGTCTCTGATTAAGGAAATGCATTGCATTTTTAAACATACAAGGAAAAGTCGTGATGTCAGTTAACACCAGGCACGCAAATTGGGCAAGATAGAGCAAACATACTTCCTACTGTGAAAAGAGAAGTTGTTGGGGGTGGGGGACTTATATGCTCCCTTTTTCCTGGATGACATGTATGCATTCCTGTCATTCACACCAACGGATGCCATACGTCCTGCGCTCCTTCTTGCCAGTTTGTCGACACATAAATCTGTTTCGTTATCTCAGATGCCCATAACTTGTTCGAACGATATATCTGGAATATTTCAGTTCCCTGGAATATAACGTATATGACAACCCTTTTACGTAAACGTTGACATCGATGTTTTACTCTGATCCAAAGGAAAAAAATGAAAAGGAGAGCAGGCCAGCATGGGCTTGAATAGAGTGGACGCTAAAAAGCCGGGACCAATCTGCATGTCAAAGCCAATTCTTGAAAGTTGGCACGAACAGTTTTTTTTTTGTTTTTTAGCAGTGCTCTAAACTTTAGCACGAACTTTTTTAATGTTTCTTTTTTATCTTTGCAGACGCCGTTCACATCTTGACCTGTGCTCTGATGTTACTCAACTCCGACCTTCATGGGAAGCATGTCGGGACAAAGAAAATGACGTGTTCTCAGTTTGTCAAGCGATTAGCCGGCCTCAATGATGGTGACAATTTCCCGACCGAGTTACTTCGCCGTCTTTATAATGCCATTAAAGCACAACCTCTTGAATGGGCAACGTGAGTTTTGTTCTTTTGAAAAAGGAAAAGACAAGCGAAAGCTTTTCACGTAGTAGCGATGACTAGGAACTCGAAGATAGAAAGGCGAAGCTTTATGATACTTTTTCCCTTTAAGGGCTTGTTTTGTCGTTTTCTTTTGAAAATCGCCAAGTAAAAGTAGGAAAAGCATCCTTAGCTTCTTCGCCTTTCTGCTTGACGGTTTTATGTCGTAAATAAGCACTACGTCGAAATAACAAGGCAGTTTTACAGGCACGAAAGGTTTATACCTTTTTTACCATTTCGTGTCATTTCTAGGGATGATGGAGAACGAGGACTACCCAGCGAGGGTGTCCATGCAGAAACGGTGGCTGCGGTGGTCGCCAACCCTTATTTGGATATTCCAGTAGTGGCGCGATCCGCCGAGTATAAGCGAGGCTACGTGATGCGAAAATGCTGCGTGGATCCCAACGGCAAGAAAAGTAAGTTTCGGGGTAGGTTTGAGGCTCAGGAAATGATTTTTCGTTGAATGCATTGCTTTGGGAGAGAAGATCAACGTAGTTTTTTTTTTTTTTTTATGTATGTGTGTGAATGTATTTTTCCGCCCTTTTTTTTATTCTTTCTTTTTCATAAGAAAAACAAGGAGCAAACTAAGTTGTTAGACAGAAAGAGAGATTTATGGATGCTAGACAGACTCATTATTTTTTTTAAGACTGGAAGAATCAAATATGCCCGTGTCGGGCATTTATGATAAAGAAACGGTTGATTGAACTAATGGAGTTGTGCTTTTATAGCTCCTTTTGGCAAACGAGGCTGGCGGATGTTTTTCGCCGTGGTTCGAGATTTATGCCTCTATCTCTACAAAGACGAGTCCAGCTGCCGCGAAGGCGGCAATGTCAATGGCGTCACAATGAACAGGGAAGGGATTGCTATGGGAACAACAACAACAGATATGGTAGGCCAGCCAACGACGATTATTCGTTTGCACCATGCTCTCGCGACTACGGCACCCGATTACACGAAAAAGCAAAACGTGTTCCGGTTGCTACCATGCGACCGATCCCAATATCTTATCCAGACTAGGTATGTGTCTTTTGGGGAGAATAGTCAATACTCGGCACGCACCCATCCTAGGTAGATGCACTAAACTGTACAAAACTGGCCTTCTTTCTCTAGTGATACCAAAGAAATGTGCGCTTGGTTGGACGCTATTAATATGGCAGCAGCCAGTTTGTCTGCTCCGCTTTTACCAGCTGCAGTTGGATCCGAACAGCGCTTTGAAAGACCACTTTATCCTTCGTCTGTCACGCGTTTAAGTTTGGTACGTGTCTTAATTTCCAATTAAAAAGACTTGGTTAATGGTTTAATACTGCACATTATTTGTTTTACGTGAGCTCCAGTTTTTTTTTTCACAATAGTGGCACGATTCTTTCCCGGGAGAAAACATTAAACTTTGAATATTTTCAGAGGGAGCAGTTGAGAAGTCACGAAGACCGATTGAACACGTTGGAGAAAGACTTACAAGACCAGCGAGCCAATCTACCCGCTAAAGGCTCAAGGTCATCAGTATTAAACTGCTTGAGGGACAAGGAAGCGTTTTTGCAGTATGAGGTACCGGAAATCAAAATTGCTTTGATTAAATTTCTGAAGCTGATACCGGCTTTTTGGCTTAGATTGTGCGGTACCACGTGTATGTGGGCGCTCTACGTCCGTGTTTGTCAGTTGCTGTGGAACGAGATGTCCCGTTTGTGGATACGACCATTGGAGAAGTAGACGAACATTCAGATTCGGGCGCAGCAAGTCCGGACTCCTCAAGTTCCTCATGCGAAAAATATCCTGAAGCGACCTGCGAATTGGACCCTGAAAGGAGTTGAGATGGTTGGGATATTATGGCGAATAGCGTGACAAACCGTAACGCAATCAGGAGATAAGCAGCAATGCAAAATTCAAGCAAAAAAGACAAGAATAGCGCAAGTTGTATTATAACAAGGACTGTAAAAAAAAGGAGAAAAAAGAGGAACATAGGCATGTGAATTCACATGGTTTCCAAAAGGGGCTTCCTTCACTTTGTGGCAAATTTTTTTATTCATTTTTAGCTTGACTGCCAAGTATTTGGTTCAATTCCCCCGATTTCGTAACGAGGTAGACGTGTTTTGCAAAAGTCTGCAATAAGCTCTGCTTTATCCCCTGTTTATTGTGTGTCCTATTTGCAACTTTACTACATATATTGTAATACGAAAGTCGTTTGCAAGTGGCTGTCTAATCGGTTCTGGTTCTGCATATTAATACTGTCTCTGCTGTTTTCTGTCCATCGGTTTCCCTTCTATCCCATACTGCTTGTACATTAGGGCGTAGCAAAACTCTAGTCAGTTGTTATATTTCTAGAAACTTCCCGAACAAGTAGAACTACTTGTCTTACTGAACAAATTGGTAGCTTGTCCGCACGCTAGACAAAACTTAGCAGAAAACATGTGACGTCAAAACTACTCCTTAAATCAACTTGCCATGACGAGATTCTTGCTCCGTTTTAAAGAAGAAAAACAATTTCCGTTTGAGGCAAAATGAAGAGTGATGTTATATCCAATGGTGTGCCAGTTTATGATCTATCAAAGCTATTAGGACAGCTTGGACTTCTGCAAAGCTTTCCGAGGAAGGAGAGAAAACCAGCAATTATAAAAAAATGTGAACTTGTCTCGCTCTCCTTACGAAATACATACAGAACGTCTTTCCCCAAAGATTTCGAATAGCCAATCCATCACATTCAGGTAAACGGACACTTGGGAAGGGGAAAAAATCGTAGATAGCAGCCAAAGCAATGCTTACACGGTGTTGTTCAACAAAGTATATAACGACAAACGCGAAGCATTATTTCCTTAAATCCATCACAGTAACAGGTGCCTTTGCATCCAGTTCGACATGATTCCCCACCTAACAAGAACAGTTAGCAAATTTAATGTAACAACAAAAAAAGAAAAAAAAAAATTACTTCGAAAAGAGGCGGCTCGATGGGATGAGGGTGAAAGCCGGTCTGTAGGCAACTAGCGATAGCGTTTAAGCCATAGTTAGGCGTAAGAACAAAGTAGCCGGTCCTGTATTATAAATCCATTTCATCTCATTTGGTTTCATAATTAATACCAAACAAAAACTTACTCATTATATTTTGGAGAACAGACAATAGCAATAGCTTCTGGCATCATTAATTGATATGCACAGTGAGTATGCAAATCCACACTGGACAAAAACGCCGTCTGAGTTGGGTGAGTCTAAAATGAGATAAAATATTCAGTTCTGGGAACATGGTGATGCGGAGCAAATAATTTGTACATGGATCCAACCGAGGGTTATGAGGCCAAATTTGTCTTGGACAGCAAATAGATCTTCTTCGTTGCGGGTAGTGCACGAATCTGCCGTTCCACTCTGCTTTGGAATTAGCAAATGAGTTATCCATAGCTTTCCTTGTGCCTATAAGGGAAAAGTTAACAAATATCTGTGCTAAGAACGCAGAGCTTACCAGTTTCCCAGCTAGAATTCCACACGTTTCGACGTTTTTTTCGGTGTTTTCCCAGGAGAGTCGTATAAACTCGGACGGTAAATCAGCGGGGACTACTACAGGACGCAAGCCGGAAAAGTTTTTATCGCGGGCAGCAACAAAGTTTTGTGGCTTGGTACTTCGGTCAAATACAGGCCTTATTAACGCAAGCGAATGTAGATTTACATAAACTAAGCATATAGGTTTTTGATATACTTTGGTCGCGAGACTTCCAACGTAAGATTCGAAATCGTATCTTCAAGTGTATTTCCCGCAGCGCGAATGGACGAAGGGAAGATGTCAGCCAAGTCTTTTTCAGAGGCTATAGCTTTATCGGAATCTTCTACATTGTTTATATTATAGGCCCAGCGATTTTGGTCTTCCTCTGGTTGCTGTAGCTGCTTCCGAGCTTTCTCCTCAGCCGCCTTTTTCTCTTCTTCAGCTTTCTTTGCTTCAGCTTCTCGCCTTTGTTGCTATACAAGACAAGGAATCGTTATTTTCATAAAACTGAAGATGGTTTTTGCGTTACCACTCGAAGTTGATGGGCTTGAAAGTCAATTTCATATTTCTTTGCAATTTGCTGCTTGATGGTTTCGGTTAAGGCCATTACATCTTTCATCTTATTGTGATTTGAGGCTTTATCAACTGCAGGGACAGATGGATACTGAGGATGTTGCCGAATTTTCTCCAGAAACAACCTAAAAAAAATGCCTGACTACAACAGCTTCAAGTATCTTCCTTGGCTTACGAAAGAAAACGAAGATACAGAATGTACGCATTTTCCAAATCACCTTCACTGCAGTAGACATCTGCCATCCTGACCATTTCGACACCTGATCGATAATACCTAAAAAAAATACTTCGTTCATAACTTGCCTGACAAAATTAGAAATTACACATACCTTAAAACAGGAACATTTGGATCGACTTGAACTGCGTTAGCAACTTCTGTTAGTTTACGCATTCGGAGTCCCGGCTCCCAGTTATCTTCTTTCTTCTCTTGTTCTGCCATGACTACAGAACCAGTAGAGCACACTAACCCGCACAGGTTTCTGCAAGCGTCAAAGACAACAGACAACAGCTATCGTAAAACAAAAATAATAGGTTAATCTCGTTGACAAAAATTATGACACACGAATAGGAATACGCACGAGTTCCGTTGTTGACTCGTCTCCAACGTTGGCATCTCAATAGATGGCGACGGTGTTTGAAAACAATACAGAATACTAATGTTTTACGGTTTGTTTTGTTCGTCAGAAGTAGTATATGGACCTGTTTCGATGGAACTCCCATTAGAAATAAATGTTTCAGATTCTGCTGAAATCCGAAAAGACAAGAAAACCCGAAAAAAGTGGAATCCAGCTACAGAATCCCAACTAATCGAGCTCATGAAAAGGTACACCATGCTTTGGCACCCGAAAGACCCAGATTTTAACAGCTATTCCAAGAAAAATGAGTGCTATAGCAAAATCGCAGAAGAGATGAACCTCGGACCCATGTATGATAGTAAGAATTCGTTTCTTTTTATTTATAATTAAATTCAACTGTTCATCTAATTCAATTCATCTAATTATTATATTTGTGACTAGAGTACAAAATTAAGGAGAAAATAAAGAATTTGAGAGATTCCTTCCAGCGGGAAGAGAAGCGGTTTCGCGAGCATAATGGTAATTTCACGTCCAGATGGGAGCATTACCCGGCAATGTGTTTCCTGAAAGAAGTGGAAACCTACGACATGGCTCCAGGAGCCTTAGTTGTAGAAACTCCACTTGGCGGGGTATGTTTCCCATTCGCAAGTACACCAGCACTCTGAGCTTTGAATAATCTGTTTCCTTTTTTTCCTAGGATGGACCCTTGAAAATTACATTTCCCACGGACGATGAGGTCATGCTTGGTCAATGTGCGGACAAAAAATCTAAGGAGTATTTTGACCCATTAAACTGCGACAGTGCTAGACGAGTTAGTGAAGGTTACAAACGCCATAGAAGCGTAAAACACACCCAAAGATATGAGAAAATTACGAAACGCTTTTTCAGCCTCCTGCACGAGAACCCTAAAGATGATTGTGACCATTTTGGTTCTTATGTTAGTGCGCATCTAAAATCCTTACCTGAAGGAAGTCGGACAAAAGTTAAAGAAAACATCCAGGAAATACTTTTCCCGTTATCTGGTGATATTCGTCCTCAAGCTACCAGCCACGAATCGTCTACGCATAGTTTGTCTCAGGGACAAATAAATCAACACCTCATAATAAGCGATGTTAGAACAGAATTTATTAGCTTGGATCATTTTGACTTAGGTTAATAGTCGACAAAACTACACTTTAACCTTAATATTAAATAATTTGATTTGCTGAGTGTTACAGCATTCTTTTATGTACTTCGACTTTTCCTCGAATAGAAAATTATTAGTTTTCTATCACGCTTCCTCATCGAAGCAAGTCTAACGGGGCTGGCAAGAAACAAGCGCCAGGAACAGCTTACTTTATTCTTCGACAAAATGCTGCAGCATGTTGTCAAGGGCTCGCTCGAATTCGTACATTTCCTCATCGTGCTGAAACGTCTGTTTTTAGGTTTTGCTATCTAAATTACTATACGATGAGCTTACCCCACAGCCAATCAAATAATCTAGGGGCTTATTCGCCCATCCTTTACTCTTAATTCCGAGCTTGCTTGTGAAAACAAAATTCCCAGTCCGTGTTTTCAAGGAAGTTTCAATTAACCAGACTGCCGCTATAGCGTCCATTTTCGTGGCTTCTGCTGATAGCATCAGTCGAGCGTGTGCCTGCGCTATACTAGTCCTTAGAAGTAATAAAAGATAAAACATATAGTCAAAGGATTAAGTGATAATGTTTACAAGGTTTGCAATGTAAAGCGATTCATCGTAGTTGAATCTTCGCGACTACGTCTACAAGCTATAAAATATTGCTGCAGGAGAGTCTCAGCGTCGGGGTTCAGTTTTGGGATTTGACCATTGTTAACCAAGGAAAGGTACTATTAAAAAAGTTAACTTTAACATTGCTTAGATTTCTTAATCTACCTGCTTAAACTCCTCATCTGGAATAACTATTTTAGGGTTAGTTCCAGCTGCAAGATCGAAGATATGGTCGGTAATAGCCAGATCGTCCTCTTCGGTGTTCTTAACCGGAGCCAAGACAAGGCCGAATTGCCTAAAGAATAGAAAACGATGATTATTATTCAATAAAGAGATGTTCGAAAACTAACAAGTTTGCCTACGTACGAAAGCGTTGATAGAAGTACGGGGTCTTTGAAATTGTTGATTAAAGGTTGGTTTGGATTATCTGTACGTTGGAGGACCCAAATTGCACATTTCAAAGGCAAATGCAGATTTTCAGCTGAAATCGCATTATGCGATAATACTGATGACATAGGAAAGTGTTCAGGTTAGATTAGGTTGAATTTTTTTTGTAGTGCTAATTCCAATTTTTTACTTGTCCTGAGCTCAATAAGATTCGTTGCCTTCCAAAGGGAGAGCTGCTGCATGTAACAAACTCCTCCAGCGGCCAGTACAAGGGAACCTGCTTCCGTCATCCTTTTGCCCGATAAAATATCCTTGGACTCGGCAAGTCCTAGGGTGTCGGTTTGTGAATGATAGATAGAGCGATCGGCTAGCTTGGCCACGCTTTGAATTACATTGCTCGTCGTCCTCTCTTCGGAATCAAGGATTACTACCGAAAGCGGGCTCATCTAGAAAAAAAGTGTTCTAAATGAATTGCTGCTAAGGAAGCTAGGCTTAAGTTACAGAATTCTTGAAAGAAGCTAGACTTAGGAGCAATCCTAGCTTTAGCTGGAGTGCGTAACCCGGTGGAGATGCCCCATTAGCCAGCAGATAGGCCACGCTTAGTGGGAAACTCCAAGGAGATTCCCCACATCGTTTGCGCAACTCACGGAACTTTTCTGGTAGGTCATGCGTGGTCAAGTAGGGTACATGAGGAGCCACATTGTTCACCTCCAAAGCCGGATAATTAGATTTAACGAAGTTATGCCTTGTTTCTGCCAGGACGGTAACATTGTAAGTACTGCCCAACTCCATACGGCTAATGAGTTCGTCTAGCATACGAAGTTATATTACAGCTGTGAAACAGGTTGAAACGTATTACCTCTGACAGCTAGCAGTAGACTTTGGGAAATATAGTAGTTCGGGTTGTTGAAACGTTTGCGTAGACAAGCGGGATCAACTATTCTGCAAAGCACAAGAGTACCCATCACTCGGTATTGTATATCTTCCTCCAACACAAGATGACATTTTGCACATCGACAAGCTTGATTGGAAATGCTTCGAAACCAGGGAGTGAACACGCGAATCCAAGAATGTTGCCAGTCAGAATTGCACTCGGGGGTTTTGCAGACAAATTTGGAGCTTTGTCTGGGAAATGCAGAAATTTAATCAAGCTAAAAGTAATTAGCAATGTTTCTTATTTAGTACTTACATATATTGGCCAACTTTGGAAATGCCGGTTGTGACTCCGGATATTGTCCGGTACGGAAAGCCAGAAATAATAACTGCTTTGGGATTATCAAGCAGAGAAGGAAAATTTTTCACTTGTAAATGGATTATTGGCACAATTCGTTGGCTTAGTGTTGGATAAATATCTTCAATTTCGGACCTTACAAGAGTTTCGAATGCCACTGTTACTGCATAAGGACTATCGAACAAACGGCTCAGTAGCGTAGCTAAAAAAAGCACGCATATTAGTCAAATAGGTTATAAGTAAAGGAGACTTTTAGAAGCCGTTACGGTAATGTTCTGCGCATTCGTAGAAATCCAGCTCCGTGGGAAAACGAATTACTTGGATTTCTGTAGTAGCGTTTTGAAGAGGTAACAGCGTTTGAAGGTACTCTAAAAGTTTTTGATGCTGTTCGGAGCCAAATAGCATACGAGTAGCTTCACATAATACTATTTCTTCTTCCATGTTTCGTTTCAATTCAAATCCACTCCAATATTCTCCAAAACGGGTTTCGAATGTTTATTAAGCCCGCTACTAAATAGGTTTCACTAGTAAAGTGCTGCCATCGTTTAAAATATTCCACAAACTTCCGCGATAGGGCCACAATAACGGTTGGGGCCAATCTGAGGCCGAGGGCGCGAAGATATTTGTCACACGCTCTGTAAGTGAAAACAAAAAGTGCAATAGACAACAAATGGAAGTGTCTCCCATAATAAATGTGAAGTACGGATTTTGCGTGTGCTTGGCGCTATATATCCTTGTGTATTGTACAGTACGTAAAGCGAATTAAGTATTACACATAAACATTAGCTGAATGTCATTATGGTAAACACACACTGCGCGCGGGAAATGGTGTCCCGACCATTGTGTTGCTGTTTTCATTCTGCTTGGATGCAGTCTTATGCAACGGAAAACGCGATGCTTTACGAACTGGGCGATTTATCAAAAAATTAAACGGTAAGAAGAAAAAGCCTATGTAATTAATGCGGTGGGTTACGGTTGGATGAAAACCTTAATTTTGCTTTTACATTGCCTTATTATCTCAGGCCCATCGCCTTTAGGAATAAAATACGGCTACACGAAGTCTTCATCGACTGCACTTGCTTTCCGAATAGGTTTGTAACTACTTGTTAAATTATATTCCATGTAGTTAATGGTCGTTATGAGTGTAGTATCTTAGGGAAAGAAATACTGCAAAGAAATACTAATCCATGGGTTCGGAGTTTTTCATCCAGCATTCTGGATCTGCATTGCTAAGTAGGCAATAAGTTTATGCACAGGTTGACTGATTTGGTGGGTACACAGTCAAATGTGGCATCTCCTTTTTTTCTTATTTATATCTCAACGTCTTTATACTTACATTCAAGGATGAGGCTGAGACACGACTTCATGCAAATCCGTACTTGAGGATTGCTGGTAATGACTGACGACTGAATCGGCTAAGCACACAATTTCACCAAGGTGCACGCGAGAGCTGGTGTTGAATATTTAGCAGTTTAATTAATGCATGGCCGAAGGAAAGGATGACACTTCAAGGGCCTATTGTCTCTTGATAACTTGGGAAGACGCCGAGGTAAGGAAGGCAAGTTTGAGTAAGCGCCTGCTATAGCTTTGTAAAATGATTGAGTTATATCGGGATGCCCGAAACTCAGCCCTGAGCTGAGCAGCACTTGACACACTTCAATCTTAGCCAATCTTGGTATCAAAAGTTGGCAGTTAGTGCGGACCGGTACCATAATGGAACTCTTACAACCAGGGGCGTCGCGAGGGGGGGGGGGGGGGTTTGGGAGGGTGCACCGACTGTATCATACAGTCGGTAAAATCGTCAACTACAGTCGGTAAAACTAAGTAAAACTAAAGGTCTCCACCCTCCCCCCCCCAATGGAAACCCCCTCACGACGCCCCTGCTTACAACTGAGATCTTCAAACATCAGACAAGCCCTGTTTGTTATTGGCAATACGGCTGGCTAAACTTCGCATGTTGTCGTATACGAAAGGCATCGAAGGATTTTCATGAGAACATCGGGGAAAACTGCGAAGAGAAGAAACATCTATTAGGACCAAGAACGGGATTGAGAGCTCATTAATGGTCTTGTCCAACTTGCGTTGCGGTTTCGTCAAAGGGAGGCAAGGCTGGGGAGAAAGAAGATTAGGAGAAAAACTAGCTTTAGCAAGCGACTATAGCGATTGGTAAGGGAGCCACAAGACTTTTAATCGAGGCAATGTGTGTCAGAGGCTTCCCGATTATTGTACACGATAAGCCTTTTGTTGCTTATTCTCTTTCGGGGAAATTGTGTGCTGCTCACAACAAAGACTGGCCAAGTTTGGAATTTAATTGGCTGCACCAAGGGTAACAAATTGAGATTGGCCTTATTGGAAGAAGACGGAGGATACAACTACTGCATTGCAACATCATGACGATGGGGGAAGTTTGTCGAAAAGTTTGTTGTTTTAACCTGAAGCAATGGCGCTCCACTTATTGGAATTGCCTCGAACATCTGCTATTTCAAGGCTTTGTAAAGTCTTGTGTAATAACCCATATTGAATAATAAGACCCATATAGCTGTAACCTCAGTGTAGGGGTCTTTTAGTACGTACAGACCTATTTACTGTATTTGTTTAAATATAGTAAATAGGTCTGTAGTACTAAAAGACCTCTACAATGTTTTTTCTTTTAAAAAAGGTTTCTTGTAAGCCAGTATAAGGCTTCTTTGTCTATGTGCTGAAGTTTTTTTTTAATTGGTTACCAAAAGGATTTGTTGCGATTAAATTTGGACCTACTCCCTGGCGACGTTGGCTGTTGGTTTGAAAAAAAAGCTTTCCTTCCATTTGAACGGCATCGTCTTTCTTTCCGAGTCAGAGAAGAAGAAAATTATGAAGCTGTATAGCAAAAGAATGTATGGAATTTCTTCGAGAACACAGACGTTAGCAATCTGAAGTCTGTTTTGCATAAATGTACGCATACGAAGCTTTCTGAGGTCTTAAGTTATGTTTATTAAAAGCGTAGAGAAACTTGACTAGAGAAACATAGCAAAAAAACTAACAAAGAAGAGGTCTTTCAAGTTATGAGACAAGCCAATAGACCTCCCGTCGTACTCGCATTCAGCGAATCGCACTGATATGCAAAGGAAGCTACGATGCCATGTACCCGAGGCAAATCAAGCGTGTGGGAGAAACTGTATATTGCAACGGAAACGCTGCATACTTCATAGTCCTCTCCGTGTCGGGGACTTAGCTTTTAGGTGTCGTCAAGAGGTCTAGCAGCAACTTCATTTCTGTCGGAGACGATACGAAAAAAAGTACGTTGCAACTGCTCACTCGAAAAAAAACTGCTCGCTCGAAAATCTTGAGCTAGAAGATGTATGGGGAAAATGGAAAGGATAAGGAATCACTTATGAAAAAATAACTTCGATTGTGTCCTAAAGTATCCGATGTATGCATAAGCTATGCATGAATAAGTCTAACATATCTCCTAAAGGGGGGAAAAAGCGTCATGAGAATCCGAGAGGATTTATCCGATTATTTTTGTCCAGTGTTGGTCGTCCACAGTTCGTGAGGTGTTTCCTCTCTTTTCAAACCAAGTGTTTTTCCCCCAAAAAGTTCACTTTGCTGTTTCTGGCAGTTTTTCCCCCTGCATTTTCACCACTTTTTTCCATTGGCGTTCACTAAATACAAGCTTGTATTGCAGCCTACGTGTGTCGCAAGTTGAAAAGCTCTTGGTATACGTAGAAACTTCGGTTGAGACACGTCCACCTTTCAAGCTTTTAATTTCCTGATCGAAATCATCCTACTTTCTAGCGTGCAGAAAAAAAAACTACCCTGCCTCTGTCAACGAACATTGGTTAAAGTGCAGACGAGACTGTATTGCGAGAGGTTTAGGCCAAGAAGATGGGTCAGTTGGGAACTTGCCAGCGTATAAGTATAAGTGTTGCATTCTAAGAGAGTATTTACTGGGCTTAATTTATCCCCAAGCTTCGACGACTAAATTCTTTAAATTGCTAGCGTATACTTTCGACGTTAATGGAAATGACGGCTAAATGCCATGTTAAACCAAACATTGAAGGGAAAGGGGGATTTTTTACGTCTGTATATAATTATGCCATATACCCTGCTTGTATGGATAAACTATATATACATAAAAAAGAAAAAAAACTTAATAAAAATCGCCCTGCTGCGTTTGGCATCGGTTGATGCCTTGCTCCCATATTGATTCCAATAAGACGGTGCACGATATACGAATAAGCCCCGATTCTGACTTCTATTTACTGAGCCACCATAATGGATGTCATTATTCCCTTAGATACCATTAGGACTGCACTGGTTCATGAAATAGGGGAACTGATGTAGAAGATGCTTGCTTTTGCTTCTGCTATACAACTTGGAAAAGCGTGACTGACTTGGACTTGCACGCGTCAGTAAATCAGTAACATAACGGAAACAAAGATGGAAAAGACAGCCCTGCTGGCATTCCATAACGAAAGTTTTTTTTATCTGCTCCTTCCGTTGCTATCGATTATTGCTATTATAATACCCTGTTAGTATTGCTTTTTATTATTATTATGGATTTTTTCTTTGAAAAGAACAACATTTTACCAGAAGATGAGCTAACGACTATAGTTTCACGAGGAACAATATCTTGTTATCAACTACCATTTAAGGCTCATCGAGCAAGTTCTTGGCGTTGCTGATTAACTCACTTTGTTGCTGTATAAAAACACGAAAGTCCACATAACGAAGTGTACAATAATACCTAAATGGGCTTGGCTGAACCTGTTCGCATTCGCTTCAGATGTACAATTAAGGTCATACATTTAGCTATATATTGCATGTTTGCTATGCTGCTGGGTTAGCTATAAGGTTAAATTCGTGTTATCCGCTCTGCCAGAAGGGAGCCTTTTTTCATACTTGCCCCCTTTTTTTTGCGGGAGCTTCTTATGGAAAAGCTAAGGCAGGTGTGGGCGGAATATCTTAGATAGCAGAAATCCTTGGGGATCTGGCATAGCTGGAAACCTTACGTTTTTGCGTGTGTTTTTTACAACTTTCTTCGCTGAATTCAGTGGCACCTGGCGGTTTGGTGTACTGAATTGGAAGTGGCTTGCGAAGTGCGTGATTGCAGTTCAGAAAGGGATCTTGCTGCTATTTCTGTGCGGCGGCCTTTGCCTGAGTGTAAGTTCAACGCGCATTGTTTAGCAGAGAAGCAGCCTTCTTTTCAAGGGAGAAATGTAATCAGTTCGAGTGCTGGATAGACTGATCAATCGTGGCTAATATAAAGTTTAGACGTTGTGACCGCTGCACGTAGTTGTTCTATGCCCTTTCGCTATCGCCAAAAGCCAAATGGGGAAATTAGAAGAACTAATGCTGATGGATCAGAGGACAGAAATTGCTCACTGGGCGTATGAAAAGGGCAACAGCTTCGTAAATTTCTTAGAGAAAATGTTCGGATTAGCTGGATGGCTTTATATCGCAGTTTCCAGTCTGTGAGGTACAGTATTGACTCCTTTTACAAATAGACGAATGGGACGACAAACTGTGATATTTGGTAGAGCTCCAAAAAAGGAATTTCATTCAATTACGCGTTGTTTTATTATACTATTTGGATTGCACCATGTACGGTAATAGTTTGACGGATCTCTCGAGTTCTTTTCGATTTCTCGTAGCAATACGTTTAAAGCGATTTATAACGCACAACACTTGGTGGTCTAAAACAACCCCGCGCTATCGTCGCTCATCATTGAATCGAAGATTAAGACAAATTTGGCTGTGATATTGTGTTAGGAACCGGCCTCTGGTTTAAATTTCAGTATCTTCAAGTATATGGATACAGATTCAAGTCTTGGGGCCGCGTATCTTTGCAACTCCACATCAATCAAGGTTCGAGTAGCTTTGACAGGACAAGTTGACGGCCTACATACGCATGTTTGGTGCTTGCGTGCAAGTCACCTGTCATTTCCTGAGTGCGATGATGGTCACCCTAATACGGTCCTGCCACAAAGCATCTTAAGTCACGTCGTTTGTTTTCCGTGATATTCGTAAAATACAATATCGAAGTTTTCAGCTTTACTCAGCTTTCAGCTTCATGTCTAACGAGGTCCAAAGTTAGGGCTGTGTAGGCCTGTTATCTGACCTGCTCTCCGGTTACGGGGATTGGGAGATTTACAGCGCGCGTGTAGTGCAAGAAAACGCTTTTTTGGTCTCCTTCCTTCCAACGTTCTTGTTTAAGAAGTCAGGCTTATGCTGCTAATACTAGTTAAAATTTCAGTGGTCACGTAAATCATCCATTGAAGGCTATTAGCTGCATTTCCATACGACCGAGTCCAACTTTGCTTATTATAGCAACACTTCAAGAAAAGTTCCACCAAAAGTCTTTCCACGCAATCTGGGTACTTTCAAACCGGGACAAATCGAACTTTCTGTCTTGTAAGGATTTGGCTGATAAACGACATCTGTCTTTGTCAATTGCGTTTTGCGCAGCTGTAGTTGCCGACTGCCGACATTGTTTTTGCACGGCGAGCAGAATTTTATGCGCTGCAG
Organism: Lepidurus arcticus; assembly: GCA_003724045.1. Lineage (NCBI taxonomy): Eukaryota > Metazoa > Arthropoda > Branchiopoda > Notostraca > Triopsidae > Lepidurus > Lepidurus arcticus. The sequence continues at coordinate 33,702 of RJJA01000250.1, read as the reverse complement.
GTGTAAAAGGTCGTCTTTTCGTGGGTCAGATATGGAGCACACAACAAATAAATATAAAGAAGGAGCCGCACCGTTTCTGGCGTTTTTTCTGCCGCTTACATTACCGGCATAGGCTTTTGAAAGATGCATGCAAATGCCGGTGGGTTACATGGAGGTATGCCTTCCAAATAAGGAAAATGATGGAGTATTTTTCCTTATCTTGGTAAAGGCCGCTCCTTCCCTGTATATTATTGTTTCGATTTTTTTTTACTTTAGTGTGTAATATGGGATTGCTATTACAGGAAATAGACACTCAAGGTTTCCAAGCGTAGTTACATAAGCACATTTAGCTTTACCAAAAACGTATTTCCATCTGTGGCTCCTCAGTTGTAAAGCCGTTATCTAAGGGCTCAATTCAATTGACTAGATAACGAAATGGTAGGAACTGTAGAGCCAATTTTGCAGATTGCCTACTTATTGATCTTGCCCCACTTTCATTATCCTAATTCACATTTTTTTCTGTCCTCAAATAGTCGTTGGGGGGACCTTATGGATGGATAGTATCATTAGTTGAATATTGAAAGGTTAGGCCTAATGGAGCTAATGGCTTGGTCCGTTCTTGCGGAAGTGATGGCAGTAGGTGAAAGTATCGGCGTCATGCCGTGTTCGACATGGTAGAACATGTACAAAAAAACAAAATTAAAAACACAAGTTTTCTGGCTGTCGTAGGGACTTTTTCCATGTTTTCCTTCCAATTAGAGTGTATACTTTTGTAACTGAGCAAGACAGTTCCCGTCATAGCGCTTTGGCTTGGAGAAGCGGCAACTTCCGCACGCGCAGGTGCTCCAAGGACTTCCCCGAGAGAGTCTTGGCCGAGGCCTTATGAACACATATAGCACGGAAAGACAGAGCAGCAGCAAAGAGAAGCTATAAGTTCCGTTGCAGTACTCGTTCCAGACCTTAGTATTCGTGCTGGAGTCATGAATGCAGCTAGCCCTTGTATGTCGTTTCTTGTTTGAACAATTTGGGTTTCGAACGTACCGTACGCTCTGATCGTATAGCCGGTGTTCTCCCTCACCTTCCAAACGCTTGTGAGCTCGACGATGTCAATATCTTTCCGTGATCAGAGCCGTTACACACATTCCCAGATACACCTCGATCCAAAGTTGGCCAAGATTCATTGAAGGCTTTTTATTAGTGAATATCGACAAAAAATGTTCCTTGGAACGGAGAACCGTATCGACAAGAGTGCAAAACCCCCCAAATAAAAAAGGACAGCCGTTCGGTGTTGTATTCGTGTCCCAAAAGCGTTCTTGTCCCAGCAGCTGCGACGTCTAGCCTAATGTAGCTGTTTTGTCTGTTTGATTAAACTTTGGATTGGGAACAAAGTCGTTATTTTCATGAAGAGGAAATTCCTTTTTTCTGCTTGCCCCCTGCCATTTGCATATGGCAAATGCCCCTGTGTTGGCTTGCGTCGCCTACTCATGTTCAGAGATGCTGCACGACACGACATACAGCAAAGCCATATAAAGGTATTACAGACACAATGTCGTCTAAACTTTCTTTTCCATATCGTCGGGTTACGTACCGCATGTGAATTGCTGTCTCAGCCTTACGGAAGTGAGTTTGTAGAATGCGGATTACACTAAAAGTAAAAAAGATGGGGCGAACCATCAGATAATTACTCGGTTGTCTTCCTCGATTCATCTCCCTTCTGGCTCGTTAATTACTATATGTCAGGTTGTGAGTTGAGTCTCCTTTTTCTGTTCGGCCCCTTTTCCGCTCTGGTTTCTGTAGGTCGACCTATCTTAGGAAATTGTGATTCTGTCAAACGCGGCCGTCGACGGCAGACTGCGATATGGCTTGACATATGCAAATAATGAAACGTGGAGCCAGAATAGTTAGCTAGCCGTGACATAGACATTGCCTTATTGTATAACATGTCTCTTGCGAACGTCTTCGTGTCCAATCGCCCAAACACATTTACACAAAAAAGTTGTCGGCAAGCTTTGTAAGCGTTTCTTTAATTGATGAGGTCACACAGGCCCAATACGTTCACGTCGTGCTTCACGGGGTTGCGGCCAGATTCAAACCCTGGCCAGCAATGTCCTGCTGTGTATTCCTGACTTCTCTGACAGCCTCACACTGACCGGTCCGGTCCGTGTCCTCTTGTCACAGCAAGTCACGAGTACGTACGGTGTACCCCTCGTTAGTCTAAAATCGTGCCTTTTGAGCGCTATAAATATATAGATGCGCCCTGAAGAAAGTAAATCTTACCGCACAAGCTGTGAAGGGACTCAATGAACCTAGAAACGCTACTTGACTTCGCTGTTGATTTCCGTAAATAATCTGCCGCAGCGCCCGGGAACTTGTTTTTTCATTTCCGTTTCTGATCAAAAAAGGAGATAGATCCTAGTGGGATTGTAGTGGGATTGGAGTCCTCGTTTTCTCTTGACGTCCTCTAGCTAAGTGGGATATGAATGTAATCAACCTCCTTCATCACGAAAGGTTTTCACGTCTCCTACGCCTCGTCATCAATTTATAAAACAGACTCTTGTGTTCATACGAAGCGATGTAGAAGAACCACAGATCCTATTAGGAGCCCAAAGATGAAGGCATCGAGTATATAGAGTACTTCAAGGCGAAATTTATGCGCCCGGTTTGAATACAGAGGGGCGAACTGTTGTGACGTCATCATGTTTATCCACGATTATCTCGGTGTCGGCATATGCAAGTGGAAGCTGATTGGGCTGGTGTTGTGCCCAAAAGTAATGAAAACCCAATTTGGAATCTCCCTGAATTGTTGGAACTTTCCATTACTCCTATTATATTTTCGATGACGTGCCACAGCAGTCACTGTAATGAAACCCCCAGCTTTTGCATTTCAGTAAGTAGCAGTAACCGTTTCCAAGAGTTTATTGATGCCAGACACATAATGCATGCGTGTCGTCACGCATTTTCGTGCGGCAGGTATGAAGTGAGGTGACCTTCCCAAATGGAAGATTGACATGCATCGTAAATTGGACGGAGGACTATAATTTGGCTTTCCGTCGCCTCTTTACAACAGGGAGAATTGGTTTAGGTTATGATTTTAATTCCGTTGGCTCTGCCAGGTCGTATAAACGGCCGTGGAAGTCCATACTAAATGCGTGTTTAGGAACAGAAGAGGCCAGTAAACTTGTAGTTCTCCAAAGAGGATCCGGATCTGGATCTCTAGTCCTCCAAATATCCCGCTGGCTGCTGCCCACATTCGGTATCCGCAATTCCGCGGAGCTCCTTAGGCACGTGCGGCTCCTAGGTTTACGCAGCCTGCAAAGTTCGTCATTGTATGCACCAACCAATAGGGTACAATACCCAGGAAGGAACGGTGCAACAAAAAGTGTACATGACTCGCATGTTGTAGATAAAACATTCGATGGTTTTCACCGGCTCTTGTCGCGAAGCCGTATCCGGAATATAGTTTTTGGATTTTACTTGCGTACTTCGTGTTAGAATAGCGTTTGTGGTTCAATCATAGCGCTTGGGATTTTTTTTCTGGTCGATTCAATGCGGTTCAGACACAAGCACTTCCATCGCGTTCGTTCTAATGCGGCTGCATGTTAAATGGGCATAAGCGTATGCTCGTATGCACTGTTCTGCTTGGACTATTTAATTTTTTGGGTGGAGGAGTAATTGCCTAGAAAAAGAGTCCGTTTTTTTCTTTGCAGACGAAATTACCTTGGCTTTCAGTTTCGCCAACGCTCGCAATTGATGCAAAGACTACCGGGCCCAATCAATGCGGGTACAGTAGGAAAGACATGGATTAGTGTCTCGTATAGCGACTTACTGCAGTATGGCCGTTGGAAAATACAGTAATGCTCTCAGTTTCCGGTCGTATGAATCTTGTTCTAGATCATTCGATTAGATGGCAACGAACGAACCGTAATATTGATCTCAGGGCCTGTCGTAGAACTATTATGTCAATATTATCTACTAGATATCTCCAATTATGGAAGGGAAAGATGCACCATAGAAGTTTATGGTCAATGAACAGATTTCTCTTTGATCCGGCGCTCCGATCATGGCGTCTAGAAATGTCGAAAAAGAGGCTAGAAAAAAGATTTTCTGGGAAGACATTCAGGTCTACCAAGGGTCAGCTAAAAAAAATTTGTCCGTTGTTTTTGTGTGCTAATAAAGCATCATGTCCTTTGAGCCAAAACAAAATTTCCGGAAGAATCAGCAGATTTCTAGCTTTTTTGGAGGGACGCGGCGGCATCAGTACTGCCGTTGTCATGTGCACTACATTAGTCGTCCTTTTTCTGTCAAGTTGATCCCGAAAGAGAGAGAGAAAAAGAGAAACAAAGTAAGGATTTTCCCGGGCATTTGCCAGCAAAAGAGGTGGACTATTTTCTTCTTATTTCTTTCCCGTTAGTTCGCTGCCGAGGACGATGAGACTATTTAGGCCTTTCTCGATGAAGACTCGTCGTTTTGCCTGCCAGCTCGTCTGCTCACGTTTGATCCTGATACACGAAGAAAGAAAGTTAAGTTTAGCGTGCTTTAAGGGGTCGGGAATCTACGCTGCTCCGTTTGTGTTTCAAAAAGTATAAATAGCTGGGCCCCTTAAATTGGGGTTTCAAGGATAAGGGACATTCCTCACACCTGTGCGAATCGTATTCGGTATCGTGATCAACGACTACCAACTGCAAACTATATAAGCAAGCCCGAATCGTTTTCTCTTGCTGACACCGAACCGAAAGAAAAAGAAAAAGTGCCAAGAACGTACCGTTCGCACAGAGCACTTTTCTTCCCTTTACAAAAGATGTTGGGGGATTCCTAATAATGCGGCTCGGCTAATGATATGCAATTTCGAGTTTTGTAAGAGGCATTGAATGTGTGCCAAGGAATGAGAAACTAGCGCCTTAGAGAGTGGTTCGTTTTTACTAATGCGGCCCGCATTTGCCACTCCATGATGGCAGAGTGTGATATATGCAGCGTCGTAAACGTTTTAGCTCCCTCTTTTTAGCTTTGCAATTTTCCAAATTCGGAATCCACGTCGCAAATGCACTGGACTGACCGATATCAGCGGGCAAAGCAAGTCCAATATAACCTTATTACTTGCACTAATAGCTTAGGCTTGTGACGTCAGTAGGATCAGTCTTAACATGGATTTTCATCATCTATTTCTGTCGCAAGATCATATAAATGGTAAAAGCATGGCTATTCGGCGTTTTAAATTTGGTCCGCTTCAGATTTCGCAACATCGGCGAAGCTGGCCGGTAATCTTGCCAGAATTACCCCAGTACACGCGGAATTTTGGCCAAGTGTCTTTTTGCAGCGGAGTCAGATATCTACATAGAGTATTGGAAAGCTGTTGGCACATTGTTGTGATCTTTGCCTGCTGGTGCAAGGGATTTGAGGCAGTTTTGCATTGTCGTCTATCGATCTACGTTATATACGTATACCCGACGAACTTCCAATGGATCTTCTCGCTGGGGCTTTTTCTGTCCAGGATTTCGACATTCCAGATGTGCTTTTTTGGATATCACAAATTCACAGGTGGATTTTCCGTCTCCTCCATTTCCCTCAGCTGTTAAGCCCGTTCGCTTGGCAATTTATGCCTGGTTTTTTCTTTCGTGGCCGGAAAAAATCAGCTTAATATAAGTCCCCTTGCGTGACGAATACATTCTCGTAGACTTTGATTCAAGCAAACTAAGCTCTATTGCACATTTGCCTGTTACTCTCGCGATACGTGTAGATGCTCGCCTTAAAGTTTTTTTCGTTTCCTTCTTTCACCATTAAGAGGACTCGCGAGGTTTTAGAACGCGAGAGGGAATCTAATATTTGTGGTTATTGCCAAGACGGCGTTTTGGCGTCGAAATACGTAAAATTCAGTCGCATTAGCCAGGTGGAAATAACCACGCATGTCTTTCCCAATCACGTTTGTCGTCGCACAACTTGGGAAGACAATTTTTTTTCTCCAATAAAAGTCAAAGTTCTGTCCCAGAACGACTCTTGGCTGCGTGTTAAGCCATGTCACCCAGTTTTCACGCTTGTGTGGACGCTAGCTGTGTCACCAAATAATTTTAGACAGGCCTCAGTCTTTCCCAGATCCCAAAATAAAGACATTTTTCAACCTCCTGGGACTATTTCTTTGATTCCCGGCTTCGACCGACCGATTTTGCTAGAGCAGGCGTAAGCCAACTTACGAGTATCCTCCAAAAGCACCCTTGGATTTACAGAATACAGAGAACAACTCACCGTCATGGCAATCAACTCGAGAATCGGATATGTAAAGACCGTTGCAGGCGTATATAACGTTTCTGACAAACACAGATAAGGGTATGGCTGAACAGACGATCTGTATTGATGCATATTCCCCTTTAGTGAGGGGTTCCTTTTTCAATCATTGGTATTTTCACTGTTGGAGAGCATTCTGCATTAGGATTGGGAATGGCTAGCGTATGGTCCCCATTGGGTCAATACAGTTGACACGGACAAAAAGCGGTTTTAGCGCTTGGCTGTTTGTGACTGAGCCAAGCGTTTGTGAGTGTTTCGCTTAGTAATTTTAATGGATCGAAAACCATTTGGAGGGGAAGTAGCCACATGCTGAGGTGGATAGAACTCAACAGTCTTGAGGGGTTGAGGTTTTATACTGCTTTGGCTCTCTGACAAGGGATTTCATGCCAGGTCTATAAGGCGCATCGAATAGCTGGATACGTGGCACCACATTACCTTTCCGAGGTTAGGGTGACCGCTGTGTGTTCTGATTACGTAATTGTCAAGTAAATGTTGCTAAGGTCCTTAATAGACTCGGCGGGATTGGTTAGACCCCTGGAAGTAACCATTGATTGCATGGCTTGTAAAATGACATAATGGGATAAGATGTCAGTAAAAGCGGCAGTTTTCCGAAGGGGAGTTGCAACTGAATGATGTATGGAGTAGGCGTGTTAGAGGAGACCTTAAAGTTCCCTTTTTACAGCGTCCTAATTAGACTTTTGGGAGCCTGTATAAGCATCAGTTGGTCAATAACTTATTTTCTTTTTAACTTTTATAGGCTTTTTACATTTTTTACAACCCAGTAAACTCAAATTGATAAGACGCTCCCCCAGGCGTTTAATTGCTGCCCATTGCTGTGTGCCAAGAAATTTTTCACGCCAGGGATTCCTAGACGCGGATTTAAGCCGCAGTGAGGGATGCAGGAAAAAAGGCGAAGCTATAACTGATGTTTTCTTGGCTTGATGACCGTCAGACATCATCAAGCGGGGCTCTTAATGTACACTCAAATGAGCTCGCCCGAAGTGCTTTTCACTACACGTGTCCGTGTGACCGTAAAAAGAAGTGGCCGTTACAAATTTAACACCGGGACTATCTACGGTGTGAAGTTGTAGAATCTTGTTTCTATTTACAGTCCAAACAAACACGGGGAAGACGATATAGCAATATTGGAGCAAGTTGCTGGAATGAAAATATGCCAATATGTATACTGTACCATATGTACACTACGCAAAACAAAGTTTAGCCTGCTCTCCGCCCACGCCAACAACCTCCAAGCAAATCTTCCCCAGGCTTTTCGGAAAAAGAGATATCAGTGTATTGTTTAAAGCCGTGGATCTATGTAGGCGTCAAGGTAGGCGTATTGTCAACGAGATAGTGTAACAATGACATTGCTTTCCTGGCAGTTTTGTTACAACATTCCGTGAAGAGAACGTATATCTGCTTAGTGGCATAAAAGGACCCTACATGGAAAGAATCTGGAAGGACCCGGTTTCCAAATTAGACTCAGTCGATTGATTCAATTGACAGAAAGGCAATCCGTTGTCGCTCTAAGAAAGATATTGCACCTTCCGCTAGACTCGTCGGAGAAGGAAATGGGCAAATTGCCCTGGTTTGGACACAAGATGGCGGCTTAGCTTTGTCTTGTTTAGTCAGGAGTCGGGATTTTTTGCCTATGATGAATCCTTTTCGGCGCAGATGTAAAGAGGCTCGACTCATTTTGGCTATCGAACGACTGCCTTTGTCAGGGGCAGGTTAGGGTGGTTCATGTCGTTCAGCTTAGTGGCACATATAAGAAGCAAGACGCAGGACGCACGCAACGTCCAGAGAAGTATTTACCACGAACACATTGAAGGAGCTGTCGAAAAGGAAACGTGATAATGGATAATAGGGCTCGTCTCAAGTGGTTTTTCGGCACCTCCCATAATGCAGCGCAATCTGCGGTTAGAGGACAGGATAAGGCGATTCTTTCCAAGTTTTCCGGGCTGAAAAGCGGCCGCGTGATAACTAACTCCACTGGAGGAAAGTCCTTTCGATGAATTCAATATTCTTAAAGCAAAAACTGACGCGGAAAGCCAAAGTTTATTTTTCTCTCCCTCGCCCGCACACTTCTCAAAGAAAGCTATATTGTGTATAGGCCCTCCACAAGTGTTAGAATTTTTTATAGCTTTGTCGGCCACTTCCAATTATTCCTGACAACTCGTCCGGTTCTCTTTTGATCGTAGAAATTGCTTAGGCTCCGGGTCCTACTTATATAGCAATCGTTTACGTCAAGTCGTTCAAAGGAAGCGTACCATGTCGAGCCTCTGAATCAGTAGTGTCCATTCATCACCCTTGGAAGCAGACGGAAAGAGGAAGCGCTGCTGTGCGTGTTTTCTGACGCTACTTTCTTTACAATCCAACGCTTTCACAATGTATTATGCTCTGTCTGTTAGTTATAGCAAGTGGTTTTTGTTTGCCAAAATCCCTTCCAGAACAACACATACTCATTATGATGCAGGGACAATGGAAACTTGGTGAAGGCGACTATATTTCTTCATACTTCCGGAAAGAAAAGAGAAATTCATGTAAATCCTTCGCTTGGAAATGGATTTTTTGATTCAGGTGACACCCTTGTGACACAAAGCTGAACTGATTTTTTTTTTTTTTTTTTTTTTTTTTTTTTTTTGGTACAGTAGAAGCTTTTTGGGGGAAGGGGAATCGGCTTGGCGCAGCAGTTAATAGTGGCTTATAAGCTTTCGTTCCCCAGGACTGACTGGGTTGCATGGGGAAAACATTCGAAAAACTCGGTTTTTCTGAGATCTACGATCTGCAAGATAAGACATGCTTATTAGCTTTACTGGTATTGACCTGTTTTTGGAATCGGGAGTCGCGGGGCGATTGGGGCTGGTCTCTTATTCCTTGTCCCTTCCACGCGAAACTTTGGTGACAGCGGGGAAATGAGAACTTGCCTGTCGGAGAGAAACTGCAATGCGTCACTATAAAGAAGAGCTAATTCTAGGATAAGGGTTTCCGGGACTAGGCAAGACTGCGGATTAAGCCTCCAAAGCACGGAACTTAGACAACAAACACGAGTGTCGTTTAAAAAAAAAATCTTTCCGGAGCTCATTGCTCTGGGGCTAGCCTTTACTATGCCTGGAACTTCCGAGAAAATAAACACACACGTTTACTTTACCTTTCCGTCTAATACGGGTATCCGTTCTATTGGCACGAAGTTACTATTTCATATTTCCGTCTCGGGCTGCTAAGGAGCTTCGTCATCGCCTTCGCATTCGTGATCCGGCGGAGGAAAAGTTCGAAAATGCCGCGTCCCCCATCTAGTTGATCTGCAGCACTTTGTAGATTGTTAGGGGAGCTTAGTTCTATTAACTCTATTAAGGAATAAAGTTATTGCCGAGTTCGCAGGGAATATGGAGCTTTGTAATTTTCTGTAACAAAACCTGACCCAGTAATTACCAGCTTTAGTGCGCGTGTCCTCAGCGTTGCCAGATGTTCTCTTTAAAACGCATAGCAGGAAGAGCAAAGGAAAAACACGCATAATGTACAATACCGAATCTACCCAGGGTAAACAGTTATGTGTTCCCTTTAGTTGAGAAGTGCAGTAGTAGTCCTGAAAGACGCAGGCAGAAGTGATTGTAGTGACCGTGAAATCGCGGTTATCCTGTTCCAGGAGCCGAAATCTTAAGAAGCTAGAGCTCGTGGTTGCCATGGGAACCCTTCTTTCACGTCAAAGAAGTACGCTGGATAAGTCCCTTTCAAAATTCCTCGTACTCTAGGAGAAGCAAGTGTAGAAAGAACAGTTTCATTTATTGATTAAGCGGATAAATAGAGCAAGATTCATTGTTTACCTGGATTTTTTTTATCTCTTCAAGCTTTGACAAGTGTGCAACGTTCATTAGGGTATAGTATCTTTGCCAGCAAATTAGTACGGTGAGAGGATTTACATTTCGAGTGCTTTTATGGACATTATGTTTTCTGCAGAATATTGCCTGTAAAAATAAATAAATAAAATAAAAAATACATAAAACTCTAACATTTCCCAATGGCAATTTCCAAGCCTTCGCTTTAGTACGGCTACCAAACTCGCTGGTGGTCGATTAGTGTGGTTTGTAGCGTACGAGCTAGGACCGCGCTCTGATTCGCGCAGATGACGTAGTTCGTGGCAGTTTTTCGTGTCGAATTCTTTACTCCGAGGGAGAAAGAAAAACTGCGGCAATAAGGGACTGTCGGAGAAATGATAATGAAAAGGAAGGTTTGCTGAGCCCACTTCTCGGAATCCAAAGAGGATATTTTTCCAGCAATATATTTTGAAAATCCTTGTATTGTCCAATCCCATTATCGTTCGCATCATTCCCTTCAGTATATACTTACGTTCCTTAGAGGTTCTAGATTTAGAAATTATGGGGACCTTTCAGGACTTTGAAACCTGGTCATGCTTTTTTCCCCATCCGTATTATTGGTCCCATCCTTCCAACCAAAAGCGAAGTTCTTAAAAGGATGGCTTTTTAGCTTTGCTGTAATTAAGAATTTTTGTCCTTTTTTTCGAAAAAAACTAGTCTTGCGTAGGTGGGTCATAAGAAATTCTCAGCCCAGTAAAGGATGCCATCGTAATCTTTTCCGTTCTCTTCAGCGTAAAAATGTCCATCACAGTTTTGTAAGAAATATTCCTTGTTGTCTAACCAACACTTCTTCTGCAGTGAAGAGCTAAAAATAAGCAAACTTGCTTACGTATGTCTCCTTGAGACGGTATTCTTGTTGGTGTTCTTTCTTATTATCGAGGCTATAGAGCTGAGAGATTACAGTAAGCAAAGAAGAAGCACATAGAGCCGCGCAAGGAGAGCAGGAATGTAGTTCTTTGGGTCGAAGCCAGCAGGAAGAAAAAGAACCTTTTATTTGAAAGAACCTTCGCCACATATTTGGTTCGTTTTTTCTGAAGGGAAAAAGGCTGTGGATTTTTAACTTTCTTGTCGTATCTGCTGGCATTGGCACTGATATAGACCTAAGCTCTTGCCTTTTCTTTTGGTCTTTTCTCCCTCCTGATGCTGTGTTCTATCGAGCCTTTACAAGCTAACCTTTAGGGGTCACACGGTCGGGATTTCCGGTAGCCCATGAAAGTGTGTTAGCCCTCTGGGCGATCGATTTATTTCTGCAGCACTGGGAGCCGAGCAGAAATACCTTACGTTAACCCGGCCAGATACTTTTGTTGTGTGGTATGTAGTATGCAGATCTCGATCCCTGTTTGCTTTTGGGGCTTCCGTAACGAGCGGGTATACTGCAGCTATTGCAAGTCGCAGTAATTCCGCACCCGGGAAGTTGCCATCTAAACTCTAGCTACAGCCCAACGGCGGTGGCTCGCTTTCTGGATTTCTGATCTCTTCACCCTCATATTTCTCTGCTAGTTTCATGTGACATTTCAACTCTCTAGGGCTCCTTATTCCGCTGACTTACTGCTGAAGGCGCTTTTCATTATGATCCGAGCTGTGCATTCATATATTTCTTTTGCATCCGCAGCGAAAGAAGAACGTTTTTAATTAAGTGTCCAATTTATGAGCGTGGGTGGAATTATCAAGTCGTTGTCGAAAAGTCCTTCACCAGAGTTGAAGAAAAAAGTGTAAAGCTTTTTCTTCGATAAAAACGTTCATCAGGTGTCGTTGGTGGGCGGTTGGGGATTCGAAAGATTCCGTCTAATTTTATTTGGGGTGAGCTTTAGCGAACATTACAGCAACATGAGAGGGGAGTTTATAAGCTTCGGAAATTAAAGGAGGGAGTGGGGAGGTTGGCGTAAAGTGTTTGACATCCCAGGAGTATTAAAAGTAAAGGCGAAGGCAGCTTTTGGTTGCTTTTTCCTTTGATTAGCTCTTCTGTGTGAGCTGAAAACTCATCTTCCTTTAATATCGTTTGCGTAACAACTTGAGTTTATTGAACCAGAAGCTCCCTGCCTAAGCATCCCCTTCACTCCTAGGAGACACTGATTAGCATCCCCACGCGGTATAATTAAGATAAGGTGCTTTTTTCCCAGATGTCCGAACAGATATTCTGGAGTCTTTTTGATGCTATTTTTTGTAGCGCCAAGGCTATGGTGCTCACGTTTTGGTAATTCAACTGAGTCTCACTTGCGTAAGTCCCAGTTGAGTAGAGAAAAGCCTTTTGGTGATAGATCTGGGGTTGCGAAAAGGGTTTTAAAATTGCCTCGTATTCAGCGCTTCCTTTAGTTCATTAGCATATCACTTGCTAAAGTCACATGCATCTCTTTATACGTGGTAATTTATCGCAAGACACGTCTGCCCACTACACTGTGAGGTCAGCTGCAAGCTAATCAATAACTATATATAGTACGATTGCTAGGGATTTTTTTTGGGGGGGGTGAAGGAAAGTCCCACTGCCGCATTATGATTTATCGGACCTAATATTAGCTCTGAGATGTCATGATTGAAGTGTGTAAGCCAACTCCGGCATGGAAGGAAATGGATCTTAACGCTCGAACTGCGTCGCAATCATTCCTATTCGTCGTCACTCAGTCGTGTTTCTTTCATTGAAAGGCATTAAGGCAGGCTCGGTTGGAATATTAAAGTTCCTCTTTAAATGGAAGGAAATTAAATTACCGGAAATTGTTTGTAAGTTCTTGGATGCGTCTTGATCCTTAAATGCTCTAACTAAACTGTTGTCGAGGTCTAACGGTAGCTATAGGCAACAAAGCCTACGGACTTGAGCCTCCTTTCTTTGTTTTTGTTTCTTTTTTTGGAAGACAGAAATTAGTGACAGGACATAAAAGGTATGGTTTCGCGCTTGGAACCCTTGGTTGCGCATGTGTGCATCTCCGATTGCCGGGATGGTTCATTAATAATTAATTACCCGGGATTTCAGGTCTTAGATCATTCGAACACACCTGCATTGTGCGTTGTTGTAACTGCCTGGGAGTTAAGCCATGTGAATAGGAGTAATCTCGGTTTGCATTTGGATTTGGGTTGAGAAGGTCCGGAAAGTAGCTTGTTTCCCATTGCCCTGCACCTGCAAAGGGAAGCTCGGAGGCTTGGAGGAATATTCTTCTTAATCCCGAAAGCTTCCTTCCTCATTAAAGGAGCTTTATAGCTTCGTTTGCCGTGCGAGTCTTCCAACTTGGATTTTGTAAGCATAATTCCTTACCCATTACGTATTTCTACTTCCAATTCGCTCTTTCAAAAATAATGGCTTTTAATGACATAACTAAGTTTGGGTGGGTGGGAGTCGTTCACTTTTAGAAGTTTCATAGGGTTTGATACAAAGGAAAGAGCTCGTATGCTTCTCCAGGAAATGGAATATAAAGTTTCCAGAATTTAAAAATCGATGATACAAACTCTGAGTTTTGCCTCGGATTCCGTGTACCGTGTTCCGTGTACCTAAGCAGCCACAGGATGACAGACACCGAAGCCCAGGTCTCCGCGTACCATTCAAGAGAGCAAAGTGTCTTGCAGTTGTATCTTATAAGGTTATAACCAAGAAAGTTAGACTCAAGGATAGACTCGAAATGACGCAAGAAAGCTCACCTTGGAAGACAGAGTGACACCAGGCTAGAAACTGTCGTATTGTACTGTGTCTTGCAAGTTACTCACACTCCGCTTTTCTCATTCTACATATCCTATTGTTACCAAGAAAGACTCATGCAGGCACCCCATAAATATTAGAGGGCAAAAGCATCAAATCTTTCCGTCGCCCTTTGGCCCGGGAGCCCAAAAGTGTTGTGAGAAAACGTGAAAGAAAAAACAGCGTGAGTAAAAGCTTCAGCAAGGGAGCCATCCTTTTTTTTTAATAGTTAAAAAAAGGGAGCCATCCACTGAGGTTGCGCCTAAGAAAATGAATCCGCTGCCAGAGTCTTCAAGAGAAAATAAAAAAAAAGATCCGGATTTGAATCAAGTCTGCAGCCACGATAAATAACAGCGGAAGAATTCGATCTTTTTTCAAACTTCTCGTTCATCGTCATATTTTTCTTTACATAAATAAAGAAAGAAAGGAATGAATGGTTTTGGCGTTGTACTGTTCAATGGATGCGACACGTTCCCTTGAATCGAAAAAACCTTCTAGCTTTATCTAGCGAGATCCATGACCGGGGATTCTTGTTCCGTGAAACCGACACATGTCCCTTAATGGCTGTTGTTTAATTGCGCAGAAGAAAAAAAGAGAGCCTTGATTATGGAGGGTTTTTTTTCATTTTTATCCCGTGGCACCCAGGACCCTTTTGTGTGTTATCCTATCTCTCGCATTAGAAAATGGGATAATCGAAGAAAAGTGGCCGGTGCCAAATTTTTGCTTGTGTTTACTTTTTTCCCTCGAATGAGGTCATAGTTCAGTGTCTTGTTTGTGGAAACGAAAACTTAATTCAAAAGATGGGCTCTTCCATTCCATTGTGTTCTCCTACAGACCGTGATCATAGCTGATGTATGACGTAGACGATTTCGCGTCTTATCCGCAAATGGAATTGTTTTTCTTCTCAAAAGACCGAAAATTTCGTTCAGCTTTTCTCCAAAGATGCCATTTCCGTGCTTTTATAACTAGCCCGGAGTTGCTCGTAGCCTTTTGTCAACTTCCTACGTCAAGGAATTTTTCACTTGATAAAGTTTGCGGTCCGCGACAAAGCCTTTTTACTAGTCTTGGTCAAATAAATTGTTCTTGTCTTCTCTGGCTGAGAAATGAGAGTATCGACGTTTAAATTTCTTTTTAATTTGTTGAGCAGTGGTATTAACCCCGCTGCTCTTTTTTAGTTGTCTTAATCTGAACGTAAAGCTGGGAGTTGGATCTGATCTTGGTCCCAAACAAAGCTAAGTTTGTCTTCGGCAATCTTTTTTCTTCTAGGAAGCAGGTTTGTTCCGTCTTTCGGCCCCAACAAACTAGTTCTCTTTAAGTGAAAAGTGACAAATCTGCTCTCAGTCGACGTTAAGAGGATGACGGCTGAAGTAGAACATGCAACTTTTCTCTAAGCTTTTTCTTTCAGCTCCTAGAAGAGCTCTAACAGAATGTACAGTACAGCTTGGCTAGTTTCTCGACTCTTTCTGGAAGCTTTTCTTTGACTATTGAATCTTGGAGGTTGACAAAAGCCTCAAGCGGAAAAGACAAATCTAATTACTTGTGCAGCACAGTTCCATCAAAGGAAATCACATGGTTTCTTATTGGCAAGATTTCGAGTAGTTTTGGTTTCACGACCCCGACATGACGGGATGAAAAAGCAGGTAGCCCCCTGCTTTTTTCACCTTAGCTCTGAAGTAGATATATTTTCTTCATTAGCCATTTTGCCGGCGTCTTTCGGTTGGGCGCTACCGTTGAAAGAGTATACAGCAAGCGCCATGGTGCGGAAGATCGCTCTACAGGAGCATTTCACGGAAGACCACCGAATGGCTTTTGCTGTATTGCTGCAGCGCAAGCTCGTTTTTAACTTTAATGGAATGTTTCGTAGAAGGACAAGGATACTGATTTCTATATGTGCTTGTGCTGCTGCCGTTGAGGAAGATAGCTGCAGCAAAAGGCATCGCTTTTTTTTAAGAGAAAAAGTATCAGTATATGAGCCGTATAAAGAGAGAGGCCTGTGTCAGGGTCGATAAAAGCTACCATTCACGTTTCTTTCATATGCACTTCAGGTTCGAATTCTTATAAGGGCTCTGTTTCGGTGATCTCGCTCTTACCGAGGTTAAGCATCGCGTTATTTATTGCAAACTTTTTCCAT
The DNA here is from genome assembly GCA_003724045.1 of Lepidurus arcticus. Taxonomy (NCBI): domain Eukaryota; kingdom Metazoa; phylum Arthropoda; class Branchiopoda; order Notostraca; family Triopsidae; genus Lepidurus; species Lepidurus arcticus. The sequence continues at coordinate 17,780 of RJJA01000250.1, read as the reverse complement.
TTTTTTTATTATTTTTTTACCTAGGTAAGTTTTCATCAAACGCAACACAGCCATCAAAAAGAAATTTTACCCCCCAAAAGAACGATACGGATTAAGGCATTTCTAATACCCAAGGCCTTATCCATATTAGGACTTATCCATGGAAACGACACGTGCCAAAAGGACATCCGTGGTTGTCATAGCAGGATTCTTTGATCCCATTGTCTTGGTTTGATTTCCGGATGTTTCAGCCAATACTTGTGTAGGGAGTGACCAATATTGGGAATCAATGACATGAAGAGGAAGTCGAGTGTCCGGATACCTCAAATAATAGGAGCTTCGATTTTAACTCCAAAACAAATGTATTTTTTTAGAATCTTTCTTTATTGCAAGATTTAACCACACTAAGATTTCACCACATATAGGATCTCATGGTATAGTTTTTTACCGAAAAAGTAAAGTTTGTTTGAAAAAAAAGTGGTACAGTTTCTGCTTCCTTTGACTCTGTCTCCGGCCACAGAAGCTTTTGACGCCGAAAATAGAGGCTAGTGTACTTAATTCGGTCGTGGAGCTGCACGTTCCTTTTATACGCACGTTCGTAACGTACATGAAAGGCGAGCTGCATTTCCGGCGGCTACAGCGGGGAGTGTCATTGAGTCTGTTCGTTAGCAAGACAACAATCTCGTTACGCGTGCACCTTAGCACATTTAGCGTACTAAGTAGATGCTATTCTGGTTCCCTTCCTCTCTGCGTGGAAACGGTAGTCGGTTTAGCAAATGCCTAAGGTTCTGCCAACAGATCAAATGCGTCTGTCTATCATTGTGACCGAGAGAGAAAGCTTCCAAACTACAAACTCATTTCCCGCGGCGTCACTTGGTCTGTCAAAATCTAACCTGCTATCTTGTGTTATTTTATGATTTGAAGAAAGCAGATGCAGAGACCTTCAAGTCCGTGGCCATCCGCCAAATTGGAAAGATGACGGGGGCTCTACTCCACTACATTAGCATAAACTTGGCCATCTTGACCATGACGTTGGGGAATCTGGGCATGCCGTACCTTTTTTAAATGACGACAATGAATTCGTCTCACGGGGCTATGGGTACTGTGCCCATGGCTTCCCTGAGTTTGGCTTCCTTCGCCGATTCGGCCAATTTTACCATGAGCAATGGCACGGACGAGGGCTTTTTGGCAAGCTCCCCGGAAAATTTAGCCGAGGACCAGACAGCAACGTGGTTCAGCATTACGATCTTGGTTCTGAAAACGTTGATCATGGCCCTGATCATTGTTTGCGCCGTGTTTGGCAACCTGCTCGTAATCGTCTCCGTAATGCGGCATCGAAAGCTGCGGATTATTACCAATTACTTCTTGGTGTCCTTGGCACTGGCTGATATCTTGGTGGCTTTGGTTGCCATGGGCTTTAATGCCTCTGTGGTGATCCTGGGGAAATGGATATTTAGCTACCGTATGTGCGACGTCTGGAACTCGTTTGATGTGTACTTCTGTACGGTGTCCATTTTGCACTTGTGCTGCATCAGCGTCGACCGGTACTATGCCATTTCCCGTCCCCTCATGTACCCTCTGAAAATCACGGGCAAAGTAGTCGCTATAATGTTGACCAACGTGTGGATTTGGCCCGCGGCAATCTCATTTTTACCCATCTTTATGGGATGGTATACGACGAAAGAGCACCTCGAATACCGGGCCGAGCATTTGGATCGCTGCGATTTCGTGGTCAACAAAGTGTACGCCATCATCTCTTCCAGCGTGTCCTTCTGGATTCCTTGCACCATCATGGTCTTTACCTACTATCGCATCTACCAAATGGCTTCCCATCAAGAAAAGATGCTTTTGCGAACTGCCGATGCTGCGTACATCCTTCGTCAGCAGAACCAACGTCGAAGCGAAGAAATGGAACATCACCAAATTCATCACATTCAGCACGCTCGTCCGCCCCAACCGGACATTCTCATCACCGCTGCTGCTGGCACCGATACGGCCACGATGAACAGCACTAAAGCCGCCGAATCCCGGCACCCAGCCGCAGTGCTGAGTACGAACGGAACCGAAATGCAAAAAGTCAATTTGATGGTGAACGTTCCGGGGGCTAAAGCTCCCCATAGACTCTCCGTGTCCGGGGCTGCAGAGAACACGTTGCTGGTAGAGAAAGAAGACCCGGACTGGCACTCGACCCCGACCAAAGACCGTCATTTGATGAAGTTGAAACGAGAGCACAAAGCTGCCCGTACGTTAGGGATCATCATGGGAGTTTTTGTGCTGTGTTGGTGTCCGTTTTTCATGTGGTACCTGATCATCCCACTGTGTGGCGATAGTTGCGAAAACCCCACCATTGTGGTTGATGTCATGTTCTGGATTGGCTACTTCAATTCCACCTTGAATCCCCTTATCTACGCCTACTTCCACCGAGACTTCCGAGAAGCTTTTAAGAGGACGTTAATTTGTGTGTTTTGCTGGTGCGTGCCTAGGCAGCCTGACGCAGCGTACGCTCATATCTTGCGGACAAGCTTAGCCCACGCTTCTGACACGCGAATACGACACACCAGCGGCGATACTATTTCTGGCATTGAACGGATAGATAGCAAAAGACCCAGCACTTGTGCGGTCCATAAACTTTGAGTTAGACTTCCCAATCGATACAGAGAATGCAATGAGCCCATCTAGATAGAGAGTGAAAGAAGGAGGAAGAGGTTAGAAATTAACAGCCGCGTCGCGAAAAGTTCGCTTTTTTACTCCGTCGAACAATTTCGGCTTGCTTTACTATTATTTTATTTTGGTTTCAGCTCATGAAACTTTTAAGGCCTGGATATATGAGCGGAGAATATGTGGATCTGTCAAACGTAAGCATTTCTGTAGCGCTAGTTTTACGTATTCTAAAAATTCCCGCTGTTTTCCCCAGTAATGCTTTTTCTCGAGTCGAAACCTCGGAATGTTTTTTCCTTTTTACAAGATTTGATATTCCTTTACAGCATACTCCACAAACTCTCTCAAACTTCAGTTTTTTTTAAAGGTCAGAGACGGATTCGAGGCGTTTTCAACTTAGCTTAGCAATTTGGATGGATTTTCTAAAGCGCAGGTTATGACTTTTGGAAGTTTTTAGTTGCCGTTTCGTAGGCTCAAGCCGGAGTTTGTTCGTTTCCTTGAGAATAAACATGTATTTATAGCTTCCAGTAATTGGACCGTGGTTTTTTTCGGAGCTCTTAAGTGATTACAAGTTTTCTTTCTGTTTAAAAAGGGCTGCCCGAAAGCAAACTACCTGCACTCAATTCTGTGCAACCTGAATTACGCTTTGGGCGACCCAAAGATATTGTCATACCATGGAAACGTCGCTTGCCACGTACCATAATTATGGCGTACAGTAAACCAATTAAGGAAGGTCTTTTTAGTTTAAAACTTGTCGTGTTTCGGCCCTGGACATGCTTTATGTTCCCGCCATCTACGATTTATAGGTCAGATAACAAAATAAGGCGGTTGGCTGCTAAAACAATCCTTATGAATATAACGAGGTCACCAACTGTCAACCCAAACATAACTTTTCCAAACGGTGGCTAATTTTCGCCGTTCTATATCCAACGGAAAACAACACATTTGAGCTTTTCCCCACTAATTACTCTTACGGTTACGTGCCAAAGTTTGTGCGTGGAAACATACCAAGAGAGGATTGTCAGTTCCCCTAAGTGCAATGATATTGATTTCAATATATACGTAAAGAAAAAACTGTTAGAGACAATTGCAAACGTCGTTCTGTCGTTCAAGAGACAAGCAAAAGAACGGTGCCTTGACAATTAAAAGTATCCCGTGCTCTTCGTAATTGTTTGCTTTCTCTCATCAATTTTTGTCTTTTAATTTTCGTTGCTACCCACAGAAAATATCTTAATGGTCTTACGTCTCGTCTAATAGGGTCACTTTCCTGCCACTTGAACATGTGTTTCCTATCTCATAGCGGGGAAGACAAGCGCTTATAGTTAATGGTGTATAATTAGTCATGTGTGAGTTGTACAGAAATAAAGAAGGAAACAAACGTTCCTGTGCGGATTGCTGGAATTTCACCCAAAGAATGTTTGCTGTACATTTTCGGACGTTTTTGATTGATTTATGCTGTAAAACTTCCTCATGGGGTTGACTCTCTGCGTTGATATTTTATTTTTTAGCTGTCAAAATATCAAGTCTTTCTCCCGAAATGTTTTTGCCGCTAATCACCCAAAAATTCCAAGGTGGAAAGGAGGAATGAAAAGGAAAGTCAGTGGACTTGTCCAATATAGTTGCGTATTACAGTTTCTTGTTTTATGTTTATGTTTATTGTAGCAGGTTACACCATGATGTGAAAACTATAGTTAATCGTAATGATATGAACATTTTTTTAAATTTTTTTTGCCAATCTAGTCCATATACGGCACGTTGGTGTTCAGTTCAGACTGGGAAATAACGGGATTGCTGAAGTAAAACCAGGGAGTTTTAACAATAATTTGTGCGCGGAGATAAGTATAGTGTGCGGAGAACTATATGAATTGGTTTGACTTATCTTTCATAAGGGCCAGCATTGAATTTGAACATATAACGATGCTCATCCTCCTTTATGTGATCTGCCTGAATGATAATAATCCGCTATTTGAATGACTGACTGGACGTAAATATATATTGAAAAAGCGCACCGTCTTAGACAGTTATTTATTCCGATGAAAGGTTGGGTTAGAATCGAGAGAAAAGAAAATGTCCTGCACTTTACCAGACAGGCGTCAGATTCAAGCTGGTTGCTGTTTAAGCTTTATGTGTATGTCCATAAACAAACTTACATCATTTTTGTATTCCAACTGACTAAAAAAAAGGAAAACCTGTGCATAAACTGTTCAAGGTAACGAATGTCCGTCCCTTTGAAAGTTAAAAATGGCGCAGAATGTGCTGTTGCCATAATGCTTTTCGTCTTCGTGATTCAAAATATAAAAAATTGGATCAAGGACAACTCGACATAAAAGATGAGAATTTTATGCCGCGGTCGCCTTCATAGGTTATTTGTGTGAGCAGTTGTTTGCTTGGCTTACATCCAGTAAGTATGGTTTATCGTGCTTTAGTTCTCGCGCTCTCTCCCCGATGACGCCGTTGTATGTTAGTTCAGCTTGTTTTGATTGTCAATAGCATGAAGCAATTACGATCAGAAATTGCTTTTGTTACATCCTCAAAAGAAACATAAATCTATGCAAGTACTTATCTCGCTCCTCCCCGTGGTGCGTTCTAATTTGGGAAATATACTCGTAACCGAGTACTATTGTATTATGAAACTAGATACCGAAACGACGACAGTTTTGAAATAGTGATTATTATTTTTCTTATTTTCTTTCTTCCGGGGAGTTTCCCATTATCTGTCAAATTTTCTGCTGAAGTAATAACAAGCTTTTATTGGTTTCATTTATCTGGGAAATGTTGAAATTCTTATTCAAGTAAAGAGGAGGCAAAAGCTACGGAAGAATTAACGCTTTTTGTGTATAGAGGCCTTTTGTGTATAGGCATGCTGGCATGCCAGAAGGGTTGCTCTGATCTGTTTGTTTAGTCATTGTTTTCCTTTCAGCATATCTTCCAGAGAAACAACCCCGGAATTCCGTAACCCATTTATAGCCAATGATGTGATCCTGGGATCCTTAGCTATGCCTTGTTTTTCGGCAAGAAAAGCCATCCTTCAGTTTCACTTCGCCAAACTCGTGCTGTGCGGGCACTTTTGTAACCTTAATTTATCTCGTCCTATATTCAGAGTTAGGGCTTGTTGCCAAATGTACCAAGATACTGTGTGATGGGGCTCACTGAGTGGGAGATGTTGAAAGCGCTATTGCATTCAAAGAGTCCTTAAGTGTATTGGCACGAGCCTGAGAATAGAGGACTTGATCTGCGAAGGTGTTCTGCGTACACTAATGAGATATTGTCTCTTTCTAGGAGTCAACACTTGTCACTGAGTAAACAAAGCCCAGCAACGTCGTCCAGCTGATCTGCTTCCCGAAAGTCAGTCATCCGCCAAGTATCCAGAACCCTGTTTTAGCATAACTTGCTTCCATTTGTGTATGTGTTGACTAAATAACCATTCAGTCCGTGCAGCAATACGTGCTGCCAGTAAGTTGTTAGGGTCCAACCAGGCCAGGGAGCTTCCCGCTGTAGGAGATTTTGGGAAACTCACTTGTCCTGTTTACAATTCTGAAACAAACACTCTCAAAGGAAGAGGAACTAGCTTATCACCGACAAACACTTGAACGACGATGGAAGGATGGGGATAGGGTGCTTTTTGCCGTAGCTTTTCCTGTCGAGCCAACAAACGAAACTCGTCCAGTTTTTGTTTGTTATTATTTCGCTTGTGTATAAAGAGACTAGTTACGTTCCCGACAACAATGCCTACGGCTATTTAATTCAATGGCAGGAAAAGTCCATGTATGTATATACGCAGCACACAATGGCCGCCATAATGATGTTTCCTGTTGACGCTTCTCGGTTATTGCTGTAGCGTCTGAGTATAGGGCTTGCGTGTGCAGTGGTTTGGTGGTCCATTATACTGATAGCGGCGGCGGATTTACCATAAGCCTTACAATTGTGTCTGAATGATTGCCTGGCTTTGTTTCTAGGCCAAGTAGGTGTCCAGTATTTTATATTTCTCCTGCAGGTGCTATTCGGTGATGGTGTCTGAAGAAACATTCGTGTGCACGTGGTGATAGATGAGTGGTGAACGCCAGCAGTAAAGACTATGTTTGGCTGGTGTTTTCATAATAATACATGCGGGGGGTTGTGTATGGTCTATTACTGCGTGTAGTTCGTTAATGGGTCTCATTTGAGCTGCAAGGATACCTTGAAGTTTCCAAAGTGCCCGCGTGAATGGCGTCTTGATTTAGAATTTGATTTGTCGCGTGTTTTCGGGAAATGTGTGCAATTTCTCGCTTCTCTAAAGAACGTAAAGGGACTTTTTTTTAAAAAAATCTGTTCTTTTAAAAGAAAAGATTTTTGTCCAAAGTACAGAAATGACGATCTTTGCTTGTAACCATGCTTGAAGGGAAGTAACGAGTGTCAAGAGACTTGTCACCTTCACGATGCGGTTAAAGAGCACGGAAGAAAGAGCGGCTGCGACAGTCTGGGGTGGAGTGATATGGAGTCCTTATTACTGCAGGTGGAAATTTTGATTCCTTGTAAGAACTGTAAGAAATGACACTTTTCCGCAACGCTCGCATTCTCGCTTTGCGTTTGTTCTTCTCGGACAGGGAAAAGCTTGCAGCAATGAGCAGGTTCGGCAGAACAGACGAATTATGTATTTGCAGCTCACTAGGGGTGCGTTCCAATTGCGAACTCGACTAGGGAGTTGAGTTTTCCGGACTCGGGCTGAGTAAGCCCGCGTCCCAATAGGCACATGCACTATTCAATCGGGTTGTGGTTGGAATCGATATAACTTGCAATCAGAGACAATGAATCGCTGTATTGCACTCAATGATACAATACTACTTCATCAAAATTGTAACGAGAAGTACTGATGCTCAAGCCTTTTTTCTTGAATTTCTTTGAAAAGAGCGTCTTTCCTCTTCATGCTTTCCAAACGATTCTGCATCTCAGGATCTCCCCAAACATGAATGAGGAACCGTGTTTCTTCAACTGAACTCCCCAGACAGAGCTTTAACAGTATTTAGGTATTATATTAATAATCAAATAACAAAGTTCCATGCATGTTTTTCATAAAACTTTTCTTGGCAATGTGTTCCATCCAGGCTCCGTAAATCCGTCAAGGGTCCCCAATTCAATTCCATTTGAATTATCTCCGTCAGTATCAGTCAGCCCAAACAGAGCCCAAACCACACCCTCCGTCAAGCCATTTCGTGACTGAGACTGACGACGGATTCAATTTGACTGGCAGTGTGCACCAAGCTGTAGTATCTCTGGAGGCAACCCAACGCGATATCTCCCAGTACAGAATTGTAATACACAGAGGGGGAAAAGAAACATGTCGCAGTCGTTTAGTAGTGCGATCGATACATTACCAGTAAGAAGTACTAAAAAAGGAAGATGGAAACTTTGAAGGAAACAAAGATGAGTTTGGAAAGGCACTTGGGGGACTCTGGTGCCCTGCAAGGAGATATAACTTAGGTGACAGGAGCAAGGAAAGAGGACCCAGTTCCCAGGCCAGTGGTAACAACCTATAATGTCATTATGACGCTGATAGACAGTCTATGAAAAGGTATTGCTTTCGACAGCAAACACTCCTGCTCTTCTCTTATTGGGCGAGGTTTCGGGTTCGATCGGCAGAGAAAAATGAAACACAAATATCATCTTGGTTACACGTATGGGTCATTTTGTAGCTAATCCGACTTCTTATAATAGTACTGCAGTAGCATTTTCTATATCGGGTAGTTTTTTTTTGGGGGGGGGGGGGAATTAAGAAGGTATGAAAGTGACAAAATTGGATTTGTTATGGCGAGCTTGCAGTTTAAACAAGTCAGTAAAATAGTTTATCTTGCACGTTCAATTCTTCATTTAAATCAGTAAGAGGCAGTCGAGCTATGTCCTATTTCTTTAGAACTATAACAGTTGTCGGTTTGTAGCTCTTAGACCTTACATATAACTGAAAGAACATATACATGTCGTGTGTTCCAGAAGCTTGTAATTATGCTGAACGTAATTGTTCTAAATGACTCATTGTAGTCTTGCCATTGTCTCTACAGCTGTAATTTACCCTACTCTACGCCTGTTTTAAGGGTTCCGAACTCGTAGTCATAGAACTTCACTGTCTCCTGAAACGCGATTCAGCTAGAACCTATACTGGACGTTTTTTGCCCAGGTCGATTGTGCCATGTATTTTATTAACACCCTTGCTCAATCCTATAGGATGTTCACCTCTAGAAAAAAAAATTCTCAAGAGCCGGTTCTTGCAATGTTACTATACATCAGTATTAGAACTGAAAACAATAACAGCAAATATTTCCCCAGTAGATCTGAGACCGACTGGATACCGATATTATTGATGTGCTCCAGCGCGCGGTCTTTCTGTTTCCATTTGCTTCGGAGACATGCAAAGCTTCGATTTACGTTGGTCTCGACCTCATCTAAGGTAAGGTAGCCGATATTAAATGGACAATGGATGCTACTGTTGAAGATCCCGTTTTCTTTTTTTATAACTTTTTTTCCACCAATTTTCGATGCTTGTGAGGGCAGCAAAGTTATATCGAAGCTGTATAGGGCTGATAGAATAAGAAAATGTAATCATACTTGGCGTTGCCAATTTTTTATGGAAGCTTTCCTCTTTATATTTGAAAGGGCTCCATGTAAAATCAGTTTCGTGTAATCGTATTGCTTGAACTTTTTCTGAAGGCTATTCTGTAGCTAGCTTCCGAAGTCAAGTCAGCCGGAAGAAAACAATAAGCAACAGAAATATAACTTTTTCACAAGCTTGCCCCAAAACTTTCTTCCCGACCAAAACTGCCCTTAGTATGTCTTTGAGCTTTAACGATGAATTGATGTCAGACTCTTTGGTTGGAAATGGCAATATTATGTCCTGTTCATCCTTTTCTTTCGTTGCTTCTTTCCATCGGGAAGTTTTGAGTAACGGGGCAGCTGGCGGTATTCGAAGCGAATAAAACCGAAGATTCCTTCCAACTTTTTAGCTCGCGTTAATTAGATTCACAGGGTTGGCGCTTGGTTCGTAAATTTCCTCCAATCTTGGAACGTGCAGAAAGCGAGATGAAACTCTTTAGTTTCTCCGAATTAAAAAAATGCCCGGAAGTCAGCGATCTCAGGTCGAATTTCTCTCCCGATTGCTTTCTTTAGTACCTTATTCACTTGCGTCTTTTTTTGGTTGCAGATGGAGGTATTAAGTGCCTTATAATTGAAATCGACCAGCGCAAGTTGACATTGTTCTTGGAGACAAAAATTAATTAAATTCCTTTTTTTTCTCCTTTTCTGAGCTGAATGTAGTTGCGAGCACAGAGACGCACCCATAAGAGGGGCTGCCGGTGACACAGGGTACGAAGGTGAACTTTGGTAGCTTCCCGGTTCCCGCTGGTTGAAGAATTGAAGGCGAAGCCGAAGTCCATAGTTAGATACAGCATTTGGATGCAAATTTTGTTTTAAAAAAAGCTTTTTCGGAAAGACGGAGCTTCCCCAGGAGAAGCCAGGTAAGAGAGACTGATTTCAGTTAGTTTGAAAGCGCTCCGAAAGGCCAATGGCTAGGACAGGTTATATATATATATATTTGTAATGCAAAACGGAATATCGATCACACATTACGCAAAGCTTAGGATGCCAAGAAGTTCCCTTTTTGTTTACGATTCAAGGCTTCTTGCAATTGAAAAAAAATGTAAGCAGCCCACAGCTTAAGCGGAAAGTTTGAGCTGCCAAATGGCATATTAGAAAATTCATTCAAATATTCAAAATATTTAAATTTTGAATGCCGATCGAGACAAAAGGAGAAAAATGTAAGGCTTCGGAAGGATAGGCTGGCTGTGGCAAAGGAAAGTATAGGAAGCTGGTTTTGACATATTCGAGTCAGAAAAGATGCCGGGAATGTTTTAAGCAAAAGGGAAGCAGGAGTCAAGAAGCTTTTAAAGATGCGAAATTGGAAGGAAAACTATACTGTTACTAAGGTTACGTCTTGTCGGAAGATATTGTACATACTTAAACATGCAATCATCTTGTAGGGAAATATATATTAGTGAATATCGGCTTACAAGTCTTGTACCAATGGAATCCGCCTTTTTTTCTCGTAAAAATCATTCTGGAACATAAGAATAAGCTTCCTTCACATAAAGGCTTGGGAAGTAATGTAGCCTATGCCAAAACTGCCGATATTGTCAATCCTCGAATTTCCTAGTTCAGTCAAGCGCTCAGCAAGCATTTTATAACAGAAGAAAGTCATTTGAATTTCAACTCATCCACTTACATTGGTACTTAAAAGCTTTTCTTTTTGAAATTTGCCAACCAAATATGGATTGATCGACTCCTTTATAATATGCGCCAATTGGCAAAATATAGTTTCATAATAAAGGTACCTTATTTAGTTGCCCTACTTTTAAATATAAAATTACATTATTTCGCAAGAGAAACTAAAAGCCGATTGAATATTATCAGTTATGAAGTTCGTCACGCGAAATGCAATTGTCTACAGACAAGTTATTTCGTACACCAGCACAGGATTGCTTGAGCGATATGACATCAACTATTACACTATTATTCCCTTGCGTTTTTCTGCTGCCAAAATTCACCGGCCTTTCCGTAAGATGCTTAATTAACTTTTCCAGTCTTCCAAGTGCAACGCCACTATATTATTAACATTATTAACAAAGCTAGCGTCATTTACAGTTCCTTATTTCCCGCATGAACCTCGCTTGATTTCATTAACGCGGGATTCAGTACGTCTTTATCTGGAGACTTGATCATCTTAGTTTTGTCTGCTCTTTCCGCCAATTGAGCATAGACGTTCGCTGGTATGTTGGTGACAAATATGCACAGCCTGCTAGCACTGGATTCAAAGGAGTTGACATTGACGTTCATTTCATTAAGAACTCAGCGCTTGGCATAAGATCCTTTCTTAGAACTGTACTTAGCTACTGTTTGATGAATTAGAACGTAGTGGAGACAAATTTAGAATGTCACGACTTTTTATATTATTAGGGTAGCTGTAATTAAATCAAGTTTTCCTTTCGTTGTTAAGGTTAAGCGGTACATACGAGCCTTTTGTATGACGTCGTAATAGGACGCCGTGGCTATATTTAGGTTCGCGCTTGTTGAGGTAGAGGAAGTTTTGTCTTGAGTGCAACCGTCAACGATTGTGGTGAGCTTGGAATACCGTGCGGGGCTTTATTTCCACGTTGCACCCTATATAATAGGGAAAGATCCAATCAAAGTGTTAGGTAGGGGAAAGGTTTTACCAGACGTCATCAGTTGTGTCGATATCCATCAATATATGACCATTCTTCTACCCGTTCACGCTAAATGAATACGATACCGAACGTCTATAAGATGGCTGCTGACAACTCGGAACAGTTAGTTTATTACCCGCGAAGAAATTGAAATGTAACAACCACAAGGGAGGTCGTAAAAATCTGTATTTCCGGGGCTATATGGATTGAATTCCTCTCAGTCACATGCGCTGATTGTTTCCCACTAACTGCGACCCTATACTCCTGAATTGCGCTTCGTATATAGTTCACGGATGTTATACAGACATTTTAGTATGCTCACTGATTTAGCATTTTATTGAAAAAATAGGATCCCGGTAGTAATCCAAATGAAACCCCTGTCATTTTATCAAGAAAGTTTCTAGGCAACCACAATGAAAAAACGGGAAAAATTCACACCCTCACCTTGCAAGTCAACGAAGCTTTTTGACCATAACAAATATTCAAAAACAAAACACTTAATCTCTCGTACAAATTCTTGGCAAAAACAAATTGGAAAATAAAAATCCCGCCCGCTGGGATGGGAGGTGGTCAGTTGCTGTTCACCGGGAGCGGCTGGTGGAGGAATGTTTTGCCTCCTTCTTGGAACTCGGAAACACTATCGCCTTGACCTCTTAGAACCCATTTCGTTGTTAAAAGTCCTTCCACGCCAACAGGACCTCGCGCATGAATCCGTGCCGTACTTATTCCAACTTCAGCACCTGGAATGTAATGAGTTTCGGTCACGAGGATCACACAAGAAGTTGATTAAACCTTACCTAAGCCGAAGCGGTAGCCATCGGCGAAGCGAGTACTAGCATTGTGAAAAACGCAAGCTGAATCCACAGATTGCAGAAAAAGCTCAGCGCGCTCATCTAATAAAGTAAACAGTAAACCAGAGAACGAGAAAAAATGAAAGCATTACAATTTTCCGTAACAATGGTATCCGTATGGGACGATCCGAAGCGGTGGATATGGCTGACAGCTTCGCTTAGTCCTTTGACGATTTCGACCGTGCATTCCAAGCTGCTGTATTCGTGTTTCAGGGTCTTTGCAGGAGGCGGGCCGAATGTTAATTGCTTAGCTAAGTTGGGACCAGCGTAAATTTTGACCTAAGAAAAAAGATTTACTGTCTTGCAAGATTACATCATAATTTTTTTAAAAAAAGACAAAGGAAAAAGTTCTGTGAAATCAGGAACTTGTAACAACTTACTCCTTCCTTTTTAAGCATGTTACAGACCGTGTTAAAAAAATTCGACTTGTTAAGCAAGTCTTCATGGAGGAGTAGGGTTTCCATGGCGTTGCAAGCTGCCGGATAGTCACACTTGGAATCGCGCACTATAATAACGACATAATTACATACGTGATGAGATAGACAAAAAAGTGTACCGAGTTTGAGAGCTTTGTCCAGATCCGCTTCATTGTCAACGTAAACGTGACAAATGCCTTCCGAATGGCCCAAAACAGGGATGTTCTTGCTTTGCTGCTGAATAGAACGTACAAGATCCGAAGATCCGCGAGGAATGACCAGGTCGATGTATTGATCCAGCTGGAGTAAGTCGCTAATTTCTTCTCGGGTGGACACCTACATACGTAACGTTCCCAAGTTGTAACTGTGAGTGGTTTGATACAGAGCAATAATTGCAGAGGTTGTTAGGTTCACTAATAAACGGCTTTTGTGTCCAAAAGGAAAGGGTACATTAGCAAAAAATTAAAAAAAGGAAATTGAAGTACACGTGGAATGAGCAAGTACAGAGAGTATATAAATCTCTGTCAGTATACTGACAAATTTATATATATTTATATTATATTTATTCATATTATATATATTTATATTTCAGAATACTTGTTATTTGCATTCAGACGTCTGAATGCAAATAACAAGTATTCTGAAATCAGGTCATGAATCTTTTTTACTTACCAAGGAAATAGCATCTCCAACTCCAGCGATGTTTAGCGCTTCCTTTACCAATTCCATTAGAACTTTATTACTGTTAGACGCTTCGCTTCCGCCTTTAAGGAGTAAGCCATTGGCTGAAGCAATTGCCAAAGAGGCCACCTAAGCAGAAAACCAATGTGTGTAGTCCCAAAAAATCAGCTCTAACCCTGCTCTCTCTTTTCTTTCTTTCTTTTTTTTTTTTTAGCTTTCTGCTCCAAGGAAATTACTTGTGGCAAGCAATCTGGACGTGACTCGACAATCACTAACAAGACGCCAATGGGAACGGTAATTTGACTTAACTCCAAGCCATCCGCCAACTTCGTATGACGCAGTAATTTACCCACGATGGAATGACTTGTATCCCCGATCTGGTTTAAACCTACAAGAAATAGTGAAGTTGGAAAGGGCAATTATAAACATCGTGCTTAAGAATTAGTTTTCAAGGACCAAGAATAGCATACCGGCTGCTAAACTTTTCAATTTGCTTGGAGTCAGTTTCAAGCGATCTTGCATGGGTTTGGCTAAATTCTGCTTTTGAGCAATTTGCAAATCTTGGGCATTTGCTTCTAATATTTCTGATTGACGGGTGCTTAGCAAGTCAGCCAACTTGTAAATAATCTCAGCACGGGTACCGGCTGGAAGAGACTGCAGAGAACGACTGCCATTGCGAGCTGGAAAAAAATAAGAATGATCCTATAAGCTTGGAAATGTTCGGAAATACCGTTTTCAGCGAGCACTTCTATTGCAGCACTTCCGTTGGTGGCTTCCGTAAAGAACGTTCCAAGTTTCCGTCCTTGAATAGTGTATTTGATCGCTTGTTCTGCCATGCCATTACATATCACTACTGAAACTCCCTTTTCCAACGCCCAGCAGGCCGCCCGGACCTACGAAACAGAAAAACACGTATATTAAATCTCTTACCCCGTTCGGGGATTGGGAAATAGCTATTCTGCTGAATCGATGTAGGCAATTGATTTCTTTCTCGCCCTCTCTTTGCTTTAGTCCACTACTCGCCTTTGAATCCATACCACCCAATCCCACGCGTGATTTTTTGCCAAATTGAATGTTGTCTGTGCTTCCGGGCGTGTACGTGTGAATGAGTCGAGCTCCTTCTTCAGATGGAGGACACGTGTAAATTCCGTCCACATCAGACATAAGTATCAAAAGTTCGGCTTGAACTTCGGCAGCTAGTCGGGCCGCTAAACTGTCGTTGTCTTTTATAGATATTACCTAATGAGGACTTTGTAAGCTAAGAGGAAGCCGCTAATTACGATCCAAGTTTAAGTTTACCCCGGCCAAGTCTTCGTCAGCTTGTGGAGGCGGCGAAACGGCGTCGTTAGTGTTAATGATGGGGACAATATTCAAGCTAATTAGCTCGGCGATGGTGCTAAACAAATGTTGCCTAGTTTCGTCATTATAAAAGTCCGGTTTGGTTACCAACACCTAGGCACAGCATGTTGAAAGAGAGCCAGAATTTTGCTAAGATTCTGTAATCTACTTGAGCTATTTTGACTCCGTACTGAGAGAACATAGCTTCGTATAACGACATTAAGCCAGACTGTCCTACCGCTGCAGCTGCACGAAGCTCCACTACATTCTTTTGATTCTATTTCGGGATTGGATATAAATAAGGTGCGAATTTAAGACTTCCTATAAATATAGAATTTATATGACAACTTTACTCTTAAATTATGCTCCCTGGGATGCAAGGTTTCCCGCATAGACATGGACATGATAAGCTCTTGAGTGAGCTTTTGCTTGCCAAAAGCCACAGCTCCACTTGTCACCATCAGGCATTCCCGGCCTTCGTTTTGTAACTCAGCCACCTATCGCGAGATAACAAGATCGTATTTAGGAACCCTTCGACCAGTTTATCAAAAAGCTGGTGGTGTACTAACTTGCTCTACAATGGATGCCAGTCTACCTAGCGCCAAACCACATTCGTCTTCCCGTGTTATGACAGCCGAGCCCAATTTGATTACTACTCTTTTGGCGTATTTGAGCTCGCTTCGTTGTGCATAGGCAACTCGCGTTCTTTCCGATACATGCAAGGGCCGTGCCAAGGCAAACTGCATATTCTGCACGTAAATAATAATAATAATGTGTATTTAATGTAGTGACTAATCATTTCGTCTCCTTACTTTAGGTGGGAGTATTTTTGCTGCGCCTGTTGAAGAGGACGACGCTGAGCGGGTCGCTCCAAGGCGTAACATTGTGCACTGAGATGTGGCGCGATATGCATTGTGAGATGTGCGCCCCAAACCTCGAGCGAATAATATCGACGCGGAAGGAGAGCGGCGAACCTCTACGATGTTTCGATAAAACCAGTAATTCCCTTTATGAATTTAAAATTTTTATAACTTAGTTTGCTTTGTCAGGTTGTGGGAAAACAAGCTGTTCACCTGCATGGGACCGAAGGAATTTAGTACCCATTGCAACACTAAGGGAGGTCGAGGTTGCAGTTGCTTGACCTGTTTTGGAAATGGACGAATACCTTGGAAAAAGTAACTGGGTTTGCGGGAGTTTCATGTTGAGCACTCAGGCCGTCAAACGAAAAAGAAGGAACAACTTGAAATCCAGAGCGAGTAAAAGTATCCCAAAATTGCACTTTCCGTGTAATAATCCAGGCAATGTTGGATGGCGACTCACTGGTTCTAAAGCTGATGAGCTGTTCATAGTGAAATACGATTAGTCCATCGTGTCCTATGTCGAGCTTAATCTGATTTTACTTACCTCGGTGCGAGACAGGTGCTTATTACGGAAGCTGTACCAAGAATTCAAAGCATGAAGAAACACGAACGAAAAAAACAAAAACCCCTCAACAAAAGCACTGCAAACCCTGCTACCGTTCGCACCGGACTGTACCTGAGTCGAAACATCCATGATGCCTGCAGGTCTATGCGACCTGGTGATGTCGAAAAAAAGAAAGATGAGGATCCTGCGGGGCAAAACTGGGAAAAGCAGTCCTTGCCGTTTCTAAACGAGAAACACCCAGACACAATACTTTCACCAACACACACATGTACCGTGCGAGCTAAATCGAACGCGGCAGTGTAAGTTCAATAGTTTCTAGACATGTAGACACTTCTATTTGACACGATGATAAACATATCTCTTATATTTTGAAATTATATATTCTATCAGCTGATACAAGACTGTGCTGCCCGAGACATGGTTGTTGAGAAATCTACAAAGCCTTTGCCCACGTGCTCTAAAGAATGTCATCACGTGATTTAACCTTTCTTGCTACCTGGCTATACCCAAGAGGAAATCCCCCACTAATCGCCAAGTTGATCTAGCCTGGCCGACTCGTCGATCAGCTTTCTTCGGATGCGGCTTCGCAATGTCAGCAAAATTCCGAACAAACCTTCTGTAATACGAAGCCAAACCTAGAAATTGAGCCACCTGATCCGCGTTGTCGGGTCTCGGCCATTCCACAATAGCCCTGGTCTTCTCCGGATCAGTTTGTATGCCGTCTTGACTCACTACATGCCCAAGGAATATGACCGTTTCCCGGAACAACTTGCACTTACTCGGTTTGATCTTCAAATTGGCATCTCGTAACCGCTGGCAAACTTCTTCAAGTCTGGCTAAATGCTCCTCACAAGTTCGGCTAAAGATAACGATGTCGTCCAAATAAATCAGGCAAACTTTCCACTGTAATCCTCTAAGGACCAGCTCCATCAGTCTTTGGAAACTGCTCGGCCCATTGCAAAGTCCAAAAGGCATCACATTAAATTCAAATAAGCCTTGGAGTGTTTGAAAGGCAGTTTTCTCTCGATCTTCGGCCTCAACTTCTAATTGATAGTACCCGCTTACGAGATCCAGTGTAGAGAAGTACTTTGCTCCCGCCAAAGCGTCCAAGGTTTCGTCAATCCTCGGAAGAGGGTAAGCGTCCTTGACCGTCACGTTATTCAAAGCCCGGTAATCCACACATAAGCGCAGAGTCCCATCCTTCTTTC
>RJJA01000025.1:255659-290282 GCA_003724045.1 Lepidurus arcticus | reverse complement strand
TTTCCGGTTGTTGTAATCCGCCAGCTTCGAATGGGGAAATTTTCAGCTTTTACAACAAAAGCATGGGGGTAAAAACAAGGGAAAATGTGTCCTGCAAGGCTAGAAGAAAGGTAGCAGTGTCAGAAAGTGGCTAGGTATAGGAAGACTTGTCATTTCATTCAGCTAAAATCATATCAGTTGTAATCTTACCTTTCTCTGGAAAGTGGAGCAAAAAATCACGACTTCTTTAAAAATTGGTCTGCGTTTTAAGATATATTGACAGCTTGAACAACACGTCAGTTGGCGATTCCAAAACTAACTGTCCCTTACCAAGGTTGTGATATGAAGTACACTGTAAAAATGGGTACAATACTTTGGGGCCTCTCAAAATTGTGAGTTTTCGAATGTTTCTATCCTACAGCAAGGCTTACGCTGTACGGAATTTCATTGTTAGCTCATGAAGTGTGTGCCCACTCCATGAGTTTTCGAACGTTTTATGTCCTACAGAAACGCTGCTGTTGATTGTTATTTCATTGTTATTTCGTGGAAAGAAAATGCAACTTTTCACAAATTATTGTGAAAAATCAAAAATAATCAAAAGTAGCATTTTCAGAAAAAAGTCAGAAGGAAGTCAATTACAAGTAGAACTTGTAATTTTATAAAGAGGAGGTGAGTAAGAAAGTGTAAAATTACGATAAGAATAGTCTTTTTACAAAGAGAGTCACAATGATATCGATTACAGAGTAAAATAGTAATTTAACAGATAGTAGGTAAATTAAATTACTACGATTTCTTAAAAAAAAGACTAGTATTGGTCTTATATTTACAGAGAAATCGGTTTAGTAAACTTTACTAGTAAAATTGGCATACAATAACAAGGAAAGCTGTGCCATTTTACAGGAAATCCATAGTAATTTCATATTACAACGAAATTTGGGTAAAATTACCTTAATGTCGTAATAAAAGCTTTGTTATTTTTACAATATTTTTTTACAGGGTAGTGTTTGGAAATAAACACACAAAAACGATATTTTTCTGATCCAAAATTCACTGTATTTTCCTGTAAAAAATTTCTTCCTGAAGTTAATAACCTATCCGCGAATGTCACACGTTACCTTGACCTTTTGGTCCAGACAGTGTTGCTGACGCGCAGAGCAGTAGCAAATCCCTTTTGTGACCAGTCGTTGTGCCTCATGAAAGGTTGCCAAGGGCGATTAGTTGGGGGGTCAAAAGGTGACAGGAATCCTGGCAACAGGTCAATATTGCTATGCGTGATAAACTTTCACGACTGGAAGACGTGGAAACCCTGGGTCAAGCCACGTATGGGTTACACGAGTTGCCCCGGCAACATACAGCACACACCTGTTGCGAAGAACTTTTTCATATGATCCCACTCCATTAACTGATAAAATCTCAGGAAAGTTTATTGTAGAAAGATTAGAATCTTCCTCAAATTTTACTCCAAGTTAAAGGCGTTTAATGTCGATCTTCCGACACTTTTTTCCTGGAATTCGTGCAGGGAATATACGGGACTTTTAACAAAAACTTGCAACCAAAAGTAGAATGACATTACTTTGACACCATTCAAGTATTTCCTCATTTCACTAATCTTCAGGTAGTTATTCTGCAAGAGTTTTTTTTTTAAATCTCCGCGTTTATTGGATGTAAACATATAAACTTGATCTTTACTTAGAGAATTTAGCTGTGACTGAAAGGTATGTATTTCTGCTAAATAACATTGATTGACATGTTTCGCATAGCAAAAAGGACAATTAACATGACAGTAAGTGACGTATAGATATTGAAAAACTTCAATTAAATCCCCAATGATATACTTGCAATTCTATAGGTGCGATATTAAAAGCAAAAAGAAATATAGCCTTCTCAGCTATACATTACTGTAAGGCTTCAATTAAACAGTGAAGCCAAAATATGACGATGCTTTGAACGTTATTCATTGGTATACTTCTTTTTCTTCGCTATAACAGCGGCGCAATCAATGTTTAGACACACCAGACAGCACATTGAAAATAGGACCATACCTATAAGCACGCAGTTATGATATTACACACAATATAATTATATTTAAATGCGTAAAACTTACAAATCCCAGTTGGGATCGCTATAGTGTAGAAAAACTTGCTTGCTGTCACAGGGGGCATGGCCACAAACTGTTTCATAAGAACCTTATCTGTAAAACCAAACACGTTAGCTCATCAATTCCTTTTACTAAGCAATCAATCACCGTTATAGACTTTGCGGATTTCTGGTACAACAGCCTTGAAAAAAGGATCCGAATCAAAGGTCGTTTGATCGATTGGAATAATTGTTGCTTTCTTGGTAGAAGTTGAAATACCAGAAGAGTTCTGCGAATACGGGGTTGTAGTGGTTTTCAAGGTTGAAGAGGCCATAGACTAGGCGAAATAAAGTACTCAGCAAAATTTCGAGGGATATTTCAGAAAACTTTACAGTATTCTTCAACGCGGTTGTCATAATACGCAAGGTAGTCCAAATTGTTGTATTTTTTATTGACGTAGTGGTATTATGCAGAATTATAGAGGTGCTCGTAGCTTTGGTGGACGTGCTACTAATTAGCGGAGTAAAAGTAGTAAAATTTGAAGAAGAGGATTTCGTCGCGTTTGTAACGATACTTCGCAAAGTCGACGACGACGTTATGTTAAAACCCCTATAATTAAACTTAAAAAATTAACCAGAACTTGGTAATAAGTCAGTATTACGCAGTATAAAAGAAAGAGGTCACAAACTTGGTAAGATTTGTAGGTATCTTCGAGGACGATGTCAGATTGGCGTAAAGCGAATTGGTACCGTTTGGCCAAACAAAAGAGGAGTTTTGATTATAGCCTGTAGAGTTCTTATCGTTCAGGTATGACGAGTTTTCGCTTGACGAATTAGTGTCATAGTAATCTGCATAGCTTTCATAAATATTAGCAGTTGGACTGGTACTGTTTCTGCTTGCTTGAGGGACCAATGTTAAACTTAGCGGTGTAGTAACATTCGGTAATTTAGTGCTGGTTGTATTTGTTTTCGGAATGAGAGTAACGTTTAAGGTCGTGGTAATATTCGGTAACTGTGTAGTAGTCGTATATAGTACTATTGGAATAGACGTAGGATTTAGAGTTATGGTAGTGTTTGGTAAGCTGCTAGCCGTGTTTTCTTTGAAAAAAGAAGTGAAATTCAGCGTTGTACTGATGTTCGTTGGGATAGTGGTCGTTACAATGGACTTTTGATTAAAAGTAATGTTGGACGTCATGGTGATATTAGGTAGGTAAGTAGGTGACGTATTTGCCGCAAAAATGAACAGAGCCTTTGTCGTCGTGGTTAAATTTGATAAACTGTCGATTATGTATTGCTTCAAATTAGTCGTCGCGTTTATATTCGTAGTGCTATTAGTTAAAATGGTCGTATTCCAGATCGAAGTACTGTTCAATGTAGTGACGCTAGGTATGCGAGTAGTGGTCGTATTTACCTCTAAAACGGGCACTAAAGTTAGAGTCGTATTGACTTTTGGTAGGCTAGTAGTAACGCTTTGGTTCGAAATAGACGTAGTGTTTAAATTCGCAGTGTTATTAGTTAAGCTGCTCGTATTCCAGCCTGAGGTACCGTTCAATGTAGTGGTCGCATTTACATTAAAAACGGGCGATATAGTAAGCGTCGTATTGACTTTCGGTAAACTGGTGGTAACGTTTTGGTTTGAAATAGGCGTAGCGTTCAAATTCGCAGTGTTATTACTTAAGCTGCTCGTATTCCAGCCTGAGGTACCGCTCAATGTAGTGGCGATAGGTAACCGCGTAGTGGTCGCATTTGCATTCAAACCGGGCGCTATAGTTAGCGTCGTATTGACTTTCGGTAAATTGGTGGTAACGTTTTGGTTTGAAATAGATGTAGCGTTTAAATTCGCAGTATTATTAGTTAAGCTGCTCGTATTCCATCCCAAGGAAATGTTTAGCGCACTGATGGTAGTGTTTAGTAGAACAGTAGTCGAAGTGGTAGGCGTTCCCAAGCCTTGAACTAAGATATTTACTTACATAGTATTTTTTAAGATACTTAGATTGAGGACCTACCAGAAAGTATGTAGGGATTATACATTCTGATTTCGCCCTTGTAAGTTGTCCGTGATTTCGAGTACGTATACTTAGTACCGAGGAAGTATCTGTCCGCATAATTAGACTGCATGAAAAGGAATTTGGCCATTTCTATTGGATCAGTAGCGTTCACAAAGTACAGTTCCATAACAACAGAACCATTATTATCTCTGCTAGTCAAAGTATAATTCAAAGCGCTGGCACGACAAAATCTTCCTTGAAACTGGTTACCGTTTGCTCGGAAATATCCGTCGAACTATAAACAAATACATGTCTATTTTTAAAAGAATAGCTAATAAAATTACTCTCCGATCAATTATATCCAAAAAATCTCCAAGCGCCAAAATGGGGGATGTCGTGGTTCCATACAGCAAGGAAGCTGATGTGATGTAGGACGTAGTAACGTTAATCAGGTAACGAATCGCTAGTGTCGGATAAAAGATGAGTTTCTTTGGTCATTGAATTAGATTTCAAAAGCGAGGAGATATTTTACTTGAGTAGCAATAATTGGAAGGTATGTATGCTATATATTTATTAGTGGCATTCAACTCCACGCCTTTGAAGCGGTAAAGCAAATTCGTGGTACGAAACAAACCAAATGAGTAGCTGAAGCTTTGAGTAATTTCGTTAAACGCCTTATATAATGGGAATGTATAAATGCTCGCAATATACTGAACTAAGTCCACTGAAACGTTTCCTTGGTTGACAGTTATACCTTAGAAAAGCATAACGTACAATAAAATATTGTATAATTAAACAACATATATCCTACCGTAAGTTTCGAGCTTCCAGTCAATCGTATTGAAGTCTTGATCTTTAATGTTCACCAACGCTAAGGAATACGGGACGAAAAACTTATTTTCTAGAGTTCTGATTAAGCTGTAATTATCCGACGTCAAACTGCCCAGCGTTCTATTTGCAGCTAAGGTGATATTCAAGTAAGTTGTGTTGAACAAATTCTCAATGGTCCAGTTCCTCCAAGCCAGCATGCCGCCATCTAAAGCTCCGAATTGACAAACACCGTTTACGCTGCCAATTAGGGCTATGGATACGGAAAATAGTAGTGCAAACGCGAATCCATTGAAACGCTGAATTAAAGCCACAGAACTAGAGATCATAACTAGGAGCGTTCCTTTCCCGGTTTTCTACCAACCTTTTCCTACCAACTTTTTACCGTACTTCCTACTTTAAACAAGACGACCAACTTTGAAGACGCCGTATACACGAATGAGCGTATAAAGTGTGCACTCTATTTTACTTTAGGAGACCTTTCTCCTTTGGCATTTCCTTCCAGAAAATTTTTCCCTACAAGATGATTGGTCTATTGATTACTAGCAACGATCATTAGTACTAACGATTATGGGCTGGGGCAGCATGAATAGTAATAACAAATATCATCAATATTTAAACAGTTTCAAAAGAACGTAAGTCACCGCTTCATCAGAAGTTTACCCAATTAAACACAGTTTCAGACGGGTGAAACTGAAAATAAAGATCAACTATAATAGATAGATAAGACAATCTTAAGTACAACTACTTTATGTATTGATTGAAGCTAAATCAGAAGTCAAATAAACAGTTAAGCTGAAAAGAAAGGCGGGAAAGGGTGTGTGTTGGTTCCATTCCACAGCGGTAAGCGGTAATCGATAGCGGTACGACAAGCGGTAACCGATAGTGTACACGCTCCTCAGGTGCAGAGCGAAGAAAATGTACTTATGCACAGCGATAAATTGTCGGCTCCCGTCGTGCCACTTTCGCCACGAATGGTTGTAAAAGCTAAGCAGTCATGAGAGGCACCCTTTCTTTACTTTTACCAGCTCCAAAGCAATCAGAATGCCAGTAAAACAGGCAAAAAGCTGACGTTAACACGATACCTTGTTAAAAAGAGCTAGAGAACGTGCTAAACGAATTAGAATAAGAGGAAGCTGTTGAGCTAAGAGTGGAATCTAGCACGGAGGACCAAGAGGTTGAGACAGTAGTCGTCTCTTTCATTAACGTTGACTGATCGCTGGCTAAGCTAGTCGATATTATCTCTAAACCGATTCCTGAAGCTGTGGTTGAAACGTTTTGGACTATGGTTGCAAATGGGGTATTGGAAGCAGAAAGCGTTGTTAGATTGACCAAACTAGAAGTCGCTGTGGTTAAGGGCGTGCTGTTGATTGTTGTCGTGGGTGGATTCTCTGCTGAAGAACTGGTTTCTTGGCTTCCAGACGAAGTATTAGTCACTGGATCTTCTGTTATCGCATTGCTCGAGGTCGAGATAGAGTTGGTGGACTTGACTTTTCCGTTTTGCGGATTTGGGATCGTGAAATTTGAGTCTGGTCTTGTTCAAGTACATGTAAGGAAAATTAAATCCGAACTTATAGTAATAAACTAAAAGTATTACTTTTTGGTTGGAAGTATTACTGTGGCAGCAGCTCCGAAACAAAATGTTGGAAAAATAGCAAGTAATATCAGCACTTCACTCAAATCTCCCATAGCGATTTCTGGGCAAAGTTTTTTCACCTTGTCAGCACCGTGTAGTAGAGACGAGTGGCTCCTGCAACGAATCAAAGAAACCAAAGGAAAGCTCTTCTTACGTTTTCAGTAGACAAAAAGCCCTTCTTTTTCTTGGATTGACCATTCCCCATTCCCAATAACCATTGAACAGTAACGAGATACACCGGATGGCCGCAAACAAAACACGAAAGAGAAAACGAAGACTACGTGCGTTCAGCTGGTCATTGTCATTGACCCATTGTCATTTTAGCTGTATGACCAGTGAACGGGTTTGATAGGATAGGAAATACGAGAAAATACTAATGCACGCGCTGCACACATTGGGTGAATAGCAAAAGACGTACATTTTTGTTTCTTAAATGGAAAAGGAAGGTCAATTGCCGGCATATTTCCAGCAAGAAGTGTAGAAAGCAGTATAATTATAAGAACTGTCAGTAAGAATAATTATTCATATTTATGAATATTATGGAACGTTGCGGTTGACCCTGCAAACCAAACCGAACTCTAAAGAAATATCGAGAAATTAGCTTTACTTCAGCATTCCTGCAATATAATACATTTGGATTAATTTGTTCAAAAAGTTTTAAGTTAATAAATTACAAAATAAAAGGAACTTGTGTTTCCTACCAATGGGACATGGGAGGCTGCAACTGTATTGTGGAATAAAGACTTTTTTATTCAGCACTTAATTTTTATTACACTGTAAACAGTAGTACTTTTGCTATACATAATATAATAAAAACAAACTAGGCAAAATAATTATTATAGAGGTTCCTAGGGGGCTCAGAGGCCTGAGCAAAGCGAGCCCCCTGTTAGCGGGTTTATGACCCATTTCAAGCTGTCAAAATTGACATTTTGGGCGAGGCTGTTGTTACGTGTAGCTCTTAGTTTTTCATCGTGTTTACCTGTTTAGTGATAAGTGGAAAGTGTTCGGAAAGTAAATGCAATATTTATCCACTATGCTTTTTGCTAGCCAAAATCAAAACATTTAAAAGTTTAGACGAAATGGACATTCGCGTCACCTACAACACAGGTACGGGCTAAACTAATGGTACTTGCACTTAGCCTGACACGCGTTCAGGGTTAGTCTGGCACGCGTTTCGGGCTATTTAGATAGAAGGTCAAGTAATCTTTTTTTTTTTTTAAAGGCGACGTAAGAGATACATATGGAATTTTGATAACTTTTGAACACTGCAAATAATGTGCCTTCACAGTTGTGTTTAAAAAGGTAGTCAAAGGACAAATAATCCCACTTCTGTTTGAGGGAATTTTCACCACTTTAAACACTGCAAAGTGATGTGCTTTAGGAGCTTGTTTATTTGTAGTTACAAAAGCAGCAAGTTCAAGGCGTTTACTAAGGCTGCTTCTTGGGTTTGGGTTGTAGCAAGACAATCCAGTCCACTTGAATGCAACACAGGCATAAGCAAACCGCCAATATGAATGCTAAAGAAGTAACATAAAAATGAATAATTAATTTAGCCTTTCTTACTTTTACTGGAAAGGTTTCTTACCTACTGTTGATGGTATGGTAATTAGGAGCAACTCTTTCTTTCCAAGCAGAGGTGCCATAGTACCCGCTAAGGGTCGTATCAAGGCGGGATCTAAGTAATATTTTGCGCTTTGTACTATTACTGTATGCTACGTGTAATATACTTTTACCATTGTAAACTTTAGTAACGACCGGTACCACTGCTCTGAAAAAAGGGTCGTCATCAAATGGCGTTGTACGTGCGCCAGTAGTTGACCCATTTACTGATTTAGTCAAGTTGAAAGTCCCATTTGATAATCCAGAAGTTGATGTTGAATTTAATGAAGCTGGCAGGCTTGACAACCGATTAGTTGAGGTTAGGTCAGGCCAAGATGTAGTTTCGTTTGACGTTCCAGCGATTGAGCTAAGATTAGTGGACAAGTTAGTCGTTGGAGTCGTAGCTGAAGTTTCCGGTGACTGGTTTCTAGTCATTCCAGTAGTCGTGCCGTTTGTAATGGTAGTGCTTAAGAGTAATGTGTCAGTCACAAAGACTGTCGAATTGGGCTGTAAGGAGGTACTGGTCGACCGAGAAAATGATTCCGAAGCTCGACTTGATTTAGCTGTAGACTGCGTAGTTGCTAAAGTAGTGCTTGTATCCGGTATCACAGTACTGGTCGTTGTACTGGGAGTAGAATTGGTTACATCGCCTGTCGTAGTCATTACTTTTTTATAGATTATAGTTAGGAGAGTGGTAATTGTCGTTTGTTCATTTGATGTTGGCTCCACAGATTCGGACTTCGTGGACGCAAGAAAGTTGCAAGCATTTCCGCTTTGTTCCGATTCGTTGTAGAAGCTGGTACCTATACCGGGAAGAAAGGTGAATAAATTGATAGGATGCGTGCAAAAAAATTACAGTTATGGATCAAAGGTTCTTGGAGCGCTACGGTAGTGCTGTTATAGGTGAATTGTATGTGCGTCATATTTCGGACCGCTTTATTTATACTGTCGTCCCAGTCGAAGTCAAACGCGTTTGCGAAATGAATTTGCATTTTCACGTCGACCAAGGTGGCGTTATTTTCATCTTTACTAGCATTGACTACTTTACTATTCACGTAATAGAAATCGTATATCGAGAAGAAATATTCGTCAACCTATTAGACAAATTCTTGCAAATCCATGATGTTGATTGCTTAATCCATAAAAGCTCAAATTTACCGTTGCTTCTAATGTAGCACACCATAAGCTATAGTGGAAATCATTCTTTGGGATAAAGTCGACTGCTAAAAGGGGTGCACATTCGAGAGAGAAGTTAACCCGGTGATAAAAACCTAAACAGTATTCTTATGAAACGTTTCTCGGCAGATAAAATCAACGCGGTAAACTAACTTATGTTACATCCCGGCAGAGGATTCCGTTCATCGGGTAGGTAACCAGCGTAATGTCGATGTCGCCTTGGGCGGAATGCTCCGAAGGAGTATCCAGTGCTTGTCGCGTTGTCGTATAATCTGTTATGTTGAGGGGTGATATAGTACTGAACGATCTGGCCGTTGAAGTAATCTCTCATCAATAACGTCGGAGCTAAAATGGTCCAAGATTAACTTTGAATTCTAGTACTTCTGGTTTACTATACTGTCATCTCTCCAGTTCATGTTCAGCAATCCTCCATAGCTTATAAAGTGTAGCATGGAACTGTCGTTTGTGTATTTGAGGACGTAATTTCTCAAATTTGAGTAACCGACGTTTTTCACCATACCCTTGTCGGTTGTATTAGTAGCTTCTATCAATTCATTTTGAACAGTTTGGCGTAAATAGTCGTTGCGAGCTGCTCGGAAAGTTGAGTTGAGCTGACACCCGTTCACCCATTCCTCTGACTTTACTTTAGTAGTTGCACAGAAGATATTTAGAACTAGGAATAAAATGCACAGTTTTAACTTAGGTGTGAGGAAAGACTTCATTTTCAGGTCTTGTTCTTATTAGTTCCGTCAAACGAATGAGCTTATTCGAAAAGTGAAGTCAGGGTGCTTCAGAACGTATGCGGAACTTTCGGAACTTGCATGCGAACCATGCAGCAGGTATACTCCAAAAAGCCTTTTGCTCCATGAATACGTATCGGCTTTCGTTTCAAAAATTCATTGAAGAACAAGAGATTTTAACAAAAGACTAGTTTTTGTTGACAGCGGGTCACAATGGGGGCTTTGTATGTCGTGCTCAATTGGGTACAGTATACACTACTTTTTGAAATGTAAAAGCACTCCAACATGCAAACACGCTGCACCAACACTCGGAACACTTGATTCACATTCTACTTCTAGCGGAGCGTCGGAATTCAGGTTTCTTTATCGGGGAATTTATTTTTTTGCTGGGTGAAAGCAATCTATCTGCAGGAAAACGAGGCAGACAATAATGGCTGCAGTGATGCCTGAATTGTAAGAACATTAAGTACTTCTTAAAAATTGATTAAGACCATTTTTTACCAATAGCTGCTGGGATAGTGATACTATAAAATGTTTTCTTTTGCATTAGTGGCGTCATGGTTCCAACCTGTAACTTCAGCAAGTACTCATCTAAAAAGAACGTGCATTAATTGTGGGTCTGTAGACTACTGTGGAGGCTATACCATTGTAAACTTTCGTTATGACAGGGACTTCTGCTTTGAAAAATGGATCAGGATCGAAAGTTGTTGATTTATAGCTAGCTTTTGCAAGAGGACTAACATTAGAAGAAGGTGAAGTTGAGGTGTTCCGGTTGGAATTAGTGGCCGTTACATTAGAAGCCGTCAAATTGAAAGGAAACGACGTTGAATTGGAGGGAGATGCCGTAGAATTGGATGTAAAAGCTATAGAATTGGATGTAAAAGCCGTAGAATTGGATGTAAAAGCCCCCGAATTTGTAGGAGAAGCATTCGAAGTCAAAGATATTGTTGTCGAAACATTTTGAAAAGACGAAGAATTAAGAATTTCGGTACTTTTGGACATATTGGTGGTTGAAATGTCTTGCGAGCTGTTGGAAATGCTTGCAGAGGTTGTATTTATAGCTGGCTGAGATGACTGCCAAGAAGATAAATGTAAATCGAATACCTACTTGTAGTAAATACTTACAGCTCCGGTTGACGCTGTCATACTTTCATTGTACGTCGACCTAGCAGAAGATACTGATGTAGTTAGGTTTGTACCATATGTGGACGAAAAGAGTGAGATTAAAGATGGCGTTGAAGGTAGTATTATGGGAGTAGCAGTAGAATTGAGCTGAAGGAAGCCTGTTGATGAGACAGTGGTCGACACAAGTGTTGAAGGATCCAAAGGATCCGTTTGACTATCGAACGACGTCGAAGTGTTTAAGGTTGGAGCAGGCGTTGCTAAATGCGTAGTTGAAGTACCACTTGTCGACACCAAAGAGGTAACGGTGGAACTTGTGGTGCTGGCGATGCTGGTGCTTTGAGTCAAACTGGAATTAACTCATTTAGGTTTCAAACTAATTAAGGTGTTTAACCATTGATCCTAGTCTTACCTTGATGCTGCTGTTGAACCCGTAGTAACCACAGTTGTGATTGGAGTTACGGTTGTAGATACAGTGGTAGCCGGTATTGCAGCTTGAAAGGGATTAAATCCGTTTACCTGTTACCCTTCACTTACCAAAACTATTATTTTTGACTTACTAGCTGACACTATTGTAAGAAAGGCATCTAGATGAATTCGTGTGCCACTAGCCAAGTTTGTGTTATGTAGGGTTCTAAGGTTTGGGTAAATGACTTTTTTTATGTCCGCTGATTTGTCGGAGCTACTAAGTAAATACACCTCCATGCTGCAGTAAGTTAAAACATTCAAGTTCTCGCAGCTTAAAGCGCTGCATCTGACGAAATCGTTCGAGACCGCCGAAGTACTGACCCTAAGAAGTTGGTCAAACTGCCAAATTTAATACACATATTATGCTGGATTTATGGTAAGGAGTAGGTCATACAAACGTGTCCAAGGTGTATGCCAATTCGGCGAATTTGGAACTACTGCTATTTTGATAATCAGTTGTCCATGTTAGGTTCACCCTAATTGACGGAACTGAGTATCGTCTCCCTGAAATAAACATTTAGCGTTTTTTCACAGTTGTTGCTTATTTGCTTTGTACCAGCCAAGCAATTTTGGTTAAGATTTCCGATATCCAGATTACTCGTAGCATTATCGAACATTCCATAGAACCCATACTGGTCAGATTTGGGTCTAAAAAGGCCGTAGGAAATACTATAAGCTGTAGCCAAGTCCTGCAGTACCTTATGTGCCGGGATTACGTATACGCTCAGAATATGTGCACCCAAGTTGCCAATAGACGAGTCCTTTACAGTGGAACCTGGAAAATTTCCACCACATTTTTGTTAATTTGGCGAATTCGAAAAGGCGCACGCTTACCATTTGCCACACTTGCCCAATCAACATTCAAGCCGCCGAGAGCCACATATTGCAAGCTGTTCGTCTGATAAGCTCCTTTGCTTTGCAAGTACGTATTTAAATTGAAACTTGAAACAGATAGGATTTGTGTAGTTGCGTTTTGCGTAAAACGGATGAGCGTATCGCTCATAACGCCTAAAATGGTGTTATTCCTCTGAACTAATCTGCCAATGTTGGATTGAAACTCGCATTCCGAACTGGCCAGTAGTGGTACAGCGAGCAGTAAAAGCAGAATGCCACCTAAAATCACAAAACGGAACTTTGTTCAGTATCAAGGATTAGCAGAAACGCCACAACACAAGCTTCACACAAAAAGTGTTAGAGGAGTCGTACCGCTCACAAAATCTTGTAAAACAGCCATCACTTTCCCAATCTCTGACACGACTTCAGTTAGGCCACTTGGTCGCGCCAGTACTTATAGTTTGGCTGTAACATGATTAGGATTCGTGCGTCCTTCGTTAGGGATATAACTAACAATACATCGCAGTCAAAGAGTTCCGTGACCTGGATTCGATTTGCAATTAATGTCGACGTGGATTGACGCATGTGTGACTCGAAAGGAAGAAAAGGTGTTGGCTCCTATACATACATTCTTTGTATTAGCCCATTGTGTTCTGCAGAGCTGTCGTAAAACAGCGCTGCTTGAGTTTCCTACACGATGTGCTGGATGCAGGATGGGGATATTACTGCGACTAAAGCTCTATTTCACATTACTTACACTGGACACTACATGCATGGGCTGTTTGTTAGATTCAAATAATGTTGGTATTGTAACGGAAGCGTAACTTGGTGACTTTAAGGTCAAACGCAGTGGAGCAGGAGTGGTTGAAATGTGTATTTGTGTCTCCATAGAGGGATAGATTTATTAAGGGTAATAGTGAGAGAATAGTACAATAAAGCAGTGTCTGGGAACAATAATGAATGTCCCTTCGTCCCCATAATAGCGTATTGGCGCCCAGGAAAAGGCTAATAACAGGATCTATATTTAGATTCCTGCATTTTCTTCCTTTGTCCTTCGCTGACCTAACCAATCGACTTGCAGGCAGAACAGACAGGAAATTGCGACTAGAATAATTCCTAGGAATAATAAATTCGTTATCGTTGCTTCGAATATAAGTTACAGTTTAGAACCTACCAGCCACTACTGGTATAGTAATGCTCAGGAAAGCCGCTTCTTGTGTTGCATGAGTAACTAGTCCAACTTGAGATTTTAGTAGGATGTAGTCTATTTAAATTCTTTGTAGTTTGAGGAGTTTTAGAGATTTCGGTGTCTTACCATTGTAAACCTTGCGTATTACAGGAGCGGCGGGTTTGAAGAATGGGTCGGGGTCGAAAGTAGTCGTTTTTTCTGTAGTTCCTGTATTCTTAGTACTAAGTATCGGACTAGCCAGTTTAGAGGGTGTTGTTGCACTGCTGGGTAATAGTAGACTGGTATTAGAGGCTGATGAAGTCAGATTAGCTGTGGTTTCGGATAACTGGGTTGTTTGGGAGGAATTACTCATATTAGATGGAGCCGTTGTATTGGGTGACGCATTCCAAGTATAGTTCATTTGGAAGCGTGAGAGAGTTGTAGATTCCGAGTTACTGAATGAGATAGTGGAATTAACTCCGAATGAACTACTCAATGAGCTATCCAGTGCACTGGGGATTGAGATTGATTGGAGGTTGCTTGGGTTAGCTGGAGGTTGATCATGCAAGGAGGTTGAGATAGTTTCGGGAAGTTGAGTAAGTAAGGAAGCTGAAAAAGTATTGGCCGGCGGGTTTGTGTAGTTTGGAGCGGTTAAAGCTCTGTTTGTTGTTGCGATTATACTTTCTTCAGTGGGTACAGACGAAAACGCGGGTGTTGCGGCATTAGATGATGTTAATAATTGTTGGGGATCTATGGTCGGACTTTCCGTCTGGAGGATCGTAGTTGAGGCAGCGGTGCTGGGAACCTCTGTTTGGGTCGCAAGTGTAGTCAATCTCATATCGTAAGTAGTCGAATTAGGTAAGTAATCGGTGATCACAGTAGCTAGGAAACAAAAGTATTTAAGACCTTAGACCTACGCGCAAAAAATATTGCATGAGAGAAAACGAAATTACAATTTATGTTTACGATTCTAGTTAAGTTTTGAAAGATGTTAACACGTATGGGATCGTTTATCCCGTTGTTGTATGTCACATATCCGAGCTCATCAATGGAACTCAGGCTGGCAATTTCATCAGCTGTGTGAGTAGAATTAAGGAAATACGTTTCCATGAAGGCTACGCATTTCTTATTAACTTCTTTTACGTGGATTACGTTAGCTCGAACGAATTCTTTATTCAGTGCTGAAGTGTTTCTGCGGTAAAGTCGGCCAAACTATGAAAAATGGCATAGGAGTAGGTTGGTAATATCTGTAAGCATTAATCATTGTCCTACAGCTCTTTCAAGCATGGTAGCAAAGGTTGCGAATTGGAGACTTCGGTTATCGCCAAAGGCGTACCAATAGTCAAAGTCCGTGGGAATTCGCCAAAGAAATTGGCTCCCTAAATGTCGTATACCTTTACTCGCTTGTTCATATGCACCTGGCTGTAAATAACTAACCTGCCATGCACTTCGTATCCAGAGTTGAATGGTCCATAGAGCTGGCATTTTTAGTTCCCATAAAGTTGAACTGGATTTCCTTGGGACGGAATATTCCCAATGAAAAACTATAGTATGCTGCAAGGTTTTGTAGCTCCATGTGAAGAGGAATAATGAAGGTCACATTAATAGGTGATGTCACTGTCCCGCACGGAATGGTGCATTCTATACCAGTCGTACACCAATAATTTCAATGGATAAGTTCTTTTATTTTAAATAAAGCCCGAAAACAATTACTTTTTGAAAAGGTGACGTCTAATAATTTGCCCATACTGACGAAATGGAGATAGTTGTGTGGGGTCACATTACGATTTTTTTGCAAATAAGTCCATATGTTAGATGACGATAAAGGTGTTTCAAGTAATTCGTTAGCGACATGCGTGTAATTAAATAAAGTGGTGTTCATGATGTCTAGAATGGCATTGTTCCTCTTTATTAGCTGGTCGATGTTATCAAGTCCGAAGACGCATTCACTTAGACTGAAGTCTGGTAAAATTACCATCAGAATCAGGAAGCCTACAAATAACTCGAACAAACTTCTTAGATATCCCGCTTTTCTTCGATATTTTAACTTTAATTGCAGGTTGCCCTTTCCACTTACCTGCCATCACAAACGGACTGAACTTCATCTTAAACAGCCCAGTTTCTTGAAATCTAGTTGATTCGCCTAAGAAGGGGGCGATTGTAAAGGTTTATTTTCCTTCTAAGAGATTTTAGGTTGCCTTAAACCACCAACTGCTTATTTCGACCGAACGTCTCCCGTCTCCACTAAGTTGGAAACGTGTTTCCAGCCCGAGTTCACGGAGCGTTCTGGTTACATTTGAATTGTAAGAAGTCAAATTGAAGGCTACCTGTATCGAACAGAAACGCATTAGGCTGCTTAATGTATGTTTCTTCTTCGATGCAGGTTTTGCCTGTTTTTTTGCTCGCCGCGATGAAACCGAGCAAGGCTTTTAAAGCACTACTAATTGACTACATGCATCAGCGTGTTAGTAACGGCTGGGTCCCAACGTTGGTGTTGAACTCCCTTCCACATTTTAAAGACATGACATCCATTATGCTGAAATTTTTTTTTTTTTCTCAGCTTAAAATTAGTTTACAACCAAAAGCGCTGTTGCACTTCAAGGTTTCGTGACTAAAAAACGGTCTTCCGTGGCGCTCTAAGTGGTTTCTTGTTGCCCCATTGATTTTAATTAGCTTTCTATAAACAATGTAGGCACTATATTTACTGGAATATAACAGATAATAATAGGCGTTTGTATTCGGATTATTGCAATAAGGTTTCTGCTTGCCCAGAATTGAAGTAGTCTCCATTTTTAGCAAAATTCGTTTTCGTATTTGTGACATTCTTTCGATGGATACTCAATTTCGGGTTTTTTTAAACGAAAATCTCATAATAGTAGTTTAATGGAAATATTGAAGCAAGAACAACCCTGTTATCAGGGTTTTGCCCAAGTCTTAAAAAATGAGCTTAAATAAAGTGCTAACGTAAAATGAACTAACTTTAAATTGGGCGTGTTGTGTTTTCTAAAGTTTCATTCTATTCGTTTCTCTAACATGACTTTTTGATCTGACCTGACTCGTCTCATTTCCTCAGCGCTTTTGACCTGATCCCAATTGATTTCGTAAAAACTTCCGACCATTTCCGGCGTTCATTCGATGACTTTACTGATATAACTGCATACGGGGAACTTGAGGATGATGTATTCAATGTGTTAGAAGTGTTGAGGTATGGATATTAACAGTGCACAGAGTAGTTAAGCACAAAAAATTCTTCAATTTGAAGCATGTGAAAGAGTTTAACTACATGGTCTTCTAAACGTTAAAGGGAGTACAATTTTTCGTGTTAGAAGGTAAAATGTGCTTGGTGCAAGGGACAGAGCGCCAATTTTTGTTTTCGTACAGATAGGATCAAGCTTGCCATCAAGCTTGCCAGAAAAGCATACAAAGGATAGCAACTGCAATAATTCCTGTGAAGAACAGTGGATTAGACCGTTCAGAAGGCCTAAATGCAAATAGCCTAATGTTTACCAATAGCTGCTGGCAGAGTGATGGTGAAAAACGCCACCTTTTCCGTTAGTGGAGCCATAGTACCAATTTTCATTCTTAACAGGTATTCGTCTACCCAAAAGAAAAATAACTTAGGAGCTATTTGTTTTTAGTTCCGGATGTTTTACCATTGTAAACCTTAGTAAATACGGGAACGTTTGCTTTGAAGAAAGGATCAGGGTCGAAAGTGGTTCTTCCGTTAATACTTCCGGTGCCATTACTTGTTTGATTGACTACAGTCCTAGTACTTCCTGTGAGGTTGTTTGGAATAACAAGGGTTGATGGAGTGTTGAATAGTAGACTGCCATTAACGGTTGCTGTGGTCAAATTGGCTGGTACTTCGGACAGCTGGATTGCTTGCGATGAACGGCTCGTATTGGACAAACCCATCATAATTGGTGACGCATTCGAAGTATAGCTGTCTGTTAAGCTTGGCAATGAAACAGGCGATGTGGTAGTGGAATTCATGCCGGAATCTATCTGTGATACTTCCGAAGTATTGACTTGTACTATCCCGGTATTTGAAGACAATAGCAAGTCTTGGTTTGAAGTATTGACTAAAGTTGTAAGTACGGCACTGTAAAGAGTCGTCGATGTGGAATTCGATAAAAAAGAGTCTGTTAGTGAGGTAATTTCCGGTACGGGAAGAGTAGAGTAGCCAAGTAGAGTGGAGAAAGAGAAGGTACCAGCACTATAACTCGAAAGTAGCGTTTCGTCTCTGGATTCTGTTTCCGTTCTTGGAGTGGTACTTCTGGGACTTGGGTTAGTACTAGAGTTGCTAGTGGTTGAAAGCGCTCCGGTTTTTGGAACGGTCCCTGAGACGGAGCTCGTGATCGGATAAGTAGCTAAGGAAATATTAGTATAAAGGTTAGCACACGTTTGGAAGAGCACGCGCACATAAATAGACATTACAGTTTTGCACTTTAGTGTAGCTTGAATCTTTGCTTAAAACTACGGGTTTTGGAGTGTCTGTTCCGTTGTTGAAGATCATAACCGGGAGCTCGGTAACTTTTGTAAGGCTAGTGATATCGTTAGCTTGAAGGGAATTGTTGAGGAAATAAATTTCGACAAACATGACGGACCTGCTATCGACCCCGTACAAAGATATAAAATTAGCCCGAACAAACTCCTTATTTAGTGTCGAAGTATTTCTGCGGTAGTATTCTTCAAACTAAGACATATTAATAGTAGCGTTTAGCATCAGTTGATAATATTGCTTGAGCATCTCTTACAGCCTTTTCAACCATGGTGGCTACAGTTGCGAATTGCGTAGTTCGGGTATCGTCAACCGCAACCGCGTAAAATAAGTCAGTTGATAGTCGCCAAAGAAACTGGCTACCTAAAAGGTCCACATAACTGAAGATCAGTACGTACTCAATGTATTTTATAGTTTAAGCAAAGTATTACCCGCCATGCAACTCAAGTCCAGACTTGAACTACCCGTGGAGGTAGAATTGGCTATTTTTCCAGTAAAGTGAAACTGTATTTGCTTGGGACGGAATATTCCCAATGAAAAACTGTAATAAACTGCAAGGTCTTGTAGTTTCTCGTGAAGAGGAGTAATGAAGCTCGTATTAATAGTTGAAACGAACAGCTTTGTTTCATTTGCGTTATATCCACTCACTGCTATTTGAAACCATCGGTAACTTCCACTCGATAAAGCTTTTCATGAAGTAGAACTAAAACTGTAAAGATAACTCACCCGTTGACCAATTGACTGGCAACAATTTGCCCATGCTTACAAATTGGAGATAGTTATCGACAGTCATATTGTAATTAGTTTTCAGATA
Source organism: Lepidurus arcticus (assembly GCA_003724045.1). NCBI lineage: Eukaryota > Metazoa > Arthropoda > Branchiopoda > Notostraca > Triopsidae > Lepidurus > Lepidurus arcticus. Next base: position 271,353 of record RJJA01000025.1, on the reverse strand, counting down.
ATTCCACAAGTCAAAATCCCCAAAATTATGTTTGATTGCCTCGCCAGCTGCGACCGTATAGTTGAACAAAGTATCGTTCATACTGTCCATAATGGTGTTGTTCCTGTTGACTAGTTGATCCGTGTTGTCAGGCCCGAAGACGCATCCACTGAGAACGAATTCTGGTATAGTTGCCAGTATTACCAGCAAACCTACTAATAACCCCCACGTTCAGCCTTTTACTCCTAATTCCGCCACGTTTTGAGTAACTGTAACTCGGGCTAACTTTGTTCAGAGTCACACTACGGCTTATTCCTTACCTTTCGTAGCATACGGTAAAATTCCCATCTTAAACAATCCAACCTTCTCTGGAATGAATGTAATCCGAGCGAGGGAATCCGTAGGAAGTATTTGGGTTTAGCGTAACTTCTAATCGAGGCTTTAAATGTTGCTCGTAGCCTGAAGGCGTGAAGCCGTTTGGTTGTCAACTGAGCTAACGTGGAAGAAAGAGCTGACTTTATGCAGAAGGACAAAAAACAAAAAGGACAAAATGCAGGTTGGACAAAAAAGTATTGCTGGAATGGATTCCTGAAGGTGAAGGTTGTTAACGGACCGTCGTCCTTTTTTATTGATCAGGCAAAAAAAGTTACTGGAGTTATGTGAAAAAGTATGCAGTAAAATGGTCCCATTTCCTGTAGGATAAACTCGTCAACACGAGGTGTGCGAGGTCTTATAGTTTATTGGATTCTTAGGATGATTATTTTTGTATTGCCTATAGTAATGGCGCTATTCATTTAATTATTAAGTACGTGAGTCCGGGTTTTCATGGGTTAAGATTGTGCATGCTACAAGCATTTGATGATTTAGGTTGACGTATAAGGAGGGACACTATAAGTGCGTTTAAAAAGATTGATTAAGTAAAAAAAAATCAAGTTAGATATTAAATATGTTTGCTAGGATTGGTTAATTTTGCTAGGATTGCTAGGAGAACTTTGCTAGGATTGGTTAATTTTCTTCGATAATAATGTTTAAGTAAGTAATTTTGGTAATTTGATTTTCAAATTGAATTGTATTTATGAAGTGATGGAGATAAACAGTTGAGGGAGTACAAACGCGTGCAAATGGTGTGAAAATACAAGGAATTAGGCTCACATGGTGAATAAATAAACAAGTTCAAATGGACGAGTCACTATTAAGCTTTGTTTCGCCCAGAAGGGCAGTCAATTTGCCAACAAAGTAAGCAAAAGATAACGACTGCAGTGATTCCTGTTGTATAAAAGGAAAGATTAGTTAGGAGTTAATACAAGTCAGAAATATTAGCTTAAAACTTGCCAATAACTGCTGGTACAGTAACGCTAAAAAACCCCGCTTTTTCCAGTAGTGGAGCCATGGTGCCAATTTTCATCTTTATCAGGTATTCGTCTACAATAATACCTTAGGAGCTGTTTGCCTTTTAAGTTTCGGGGGGTTTTACCATTGTAAACCTTTGCAATTACTGGAACATCACCCTTGAAGAGCGGATCTGGGTCGAAAGTGGTTCCTCCTCCAATACTTCGAGAAACAGTACCCGTCTGATTGCCAGTACTTCCGGTAGTTCCTGTTTGGCTCACCGTACTTCCAATACTTCCTGTCTGGCTGCTCAGAAGACCAGGCGTTGATGAATTGTTGGCCAAGAGACTGCTATTAGAGTTTGCAGTCGTCAAGTTAGCTGATATTTGGGACGTCGGGGTTGTTGGGGACGAATTGCCCAAGCTAGATAAATTTGTCGTAGAAGAAGACCCTGCCGATGGATTTAAAAGAGTTGAGGAACTGTTTAGAGCACTGGAAGGACTTGGTGCAAAGGTTGTCTGGGTTAATCCGGAGTTAGAGTCTGTTTGCGTGACAGTTTTTGCTGGGGATGATATGGTAGGGCTATTAGAACTTATGGTTGTCACTGGTGCAAAGGTTGTCTGGGTTAATCCGGAGTTAGAAATAGAAGGCGTACTGGCGTTTGTCGAAGATGATACGCTTTGGCTTAGGGAATTTGTAGAAGAGTCTGTTTGCGTGACCGTATTTGCTGGGGATGATATGGTAGGGCTATTAGAACTTATGGTTGTCACTCCCGCAGTAACAGCTGTAGGTGAGGGGGTGGTTGAGACGCCTGGAGTGGAAAATGTGATATCTGTGGTGCTAATTGTCGTAGTATCAGGAGCAAGAACGGTGGTCCCAGAGGTTAAAGGAGTATTCGAAACTCCTTTACTGGTAGCGATGGTTTTATCAGCTGGGGGATTGGAAACTAAGAAAATTAATGTTGAATAAATATACAAAATGCCAGAAAATACAATTATACGGGAGCATTACCGCTGATTATGTAAGTATAGATCGGGTCATTTCTAATAGTAACGGTTATGTCACCGTTGTTTTCAGTGTTGAAGGTCATTTTCTGAAGATTGTCCGTTATAGAAGTCAGGTTGCTAATGTAAGCACTTTGAAATGAATAGTTTTGAAAATAAGTTTCCATGTACACAACTAATTTTTCGTTAGATGCGTTTGTGTAAAGGACGTTAGCCCGTACAAATTCTTTATTTAGTTCCGAAGTGTTACAGCGGTAGTACTCGCTAAACTATCAATTACGCAAAAATATTATGATTTTTAATTTGCTAATGGAACTTTTTGTGGTCTTACAGCGTTTTCGAACATTGTGGCAACCGTTGCGAATTGAGTACTCTGGGAGTTGTTAAACGCACTAGAGTAATCCAGATCAGTTTCAAGTCGCCAGAGGAAGTTGCTCCCTGTAACGTTTTGTATATAGCCTACTTCCCCCTTTTTCTTAGAGACACAGGGTTATTTTACAAGTTTACCTGCCATACAGCTTTCAAGTGCACTGTAATTCGAAGTAGTGGTAGAATTCGTTGTAATACCAGTAAAGTTGAATTGCCGTTCATGGGGACGAAATATTCCAAGCGAAAAACTGTATTTTACTGCAATGGCTTGCATCTGGGCATGGAGAGTATTAATGAAGTTCGTTGCAATAGTGGGTGCAGCCAAATTTGGGAAAACTGTATCCGTTATCGTTGCGGTTGAAATGAGGTGGACTTTTAAGTAAATATGGGAATTTAAATCGAGAACATTTACCGGCTGCCCAATCTATGGTTAGCAGTTTTCCCATACTGGCGTATTCCAGGTAGTTTTCTAGAGTTAACGAGAAGTTGCTTTTCAGGTATCCCCATATGTCAGGTGTCGGAATCATGTTGTCAATTCTTATTGTGTAATTGAGTAAAGTTTCGTTCATGATGTCCGCAATGGTGTCGTTCCTCAGTAATAACTGATCTGCGTTGTCGGGACCGAAAATACAACCAGAAAGTGCTAACTCTGGCAAAGTTACCAGCAGTAATACCACGCTCACTAGGATCAGATTATTTAGAGAAAAGTTTTTTGCACTTAGCTTTCAAGGATATGTAGTTCCATACTAAGGTTTCAGTCAAATCGATGTATGTTAAAAACCGAAAAGAAAAACGCTGCAGTTCGAAACCTTTGGGACGTGATTGTCTAATTAATGTTTGATTCAAAACAGAGAAAGATAGAAAAGCAGTGCCTGGAAAAACTGCAACAATCAAAAAGAAGTATGCAAAGGGTTTCTATTGGCGTTTTTTTTCCTCGTATGACTAGCACCCGTACTTACTTATCGTAACATAAGGAATTAATCCCATAGCTCGGTTATAGTATTCGAAATGTAACGTTTTTTCCACAGAGTTTCCGAAAGGATAAAAATCACTTTGAAGATAAATTAAGCTTTTAATTTTATTGAAATAATTGCAATTCTTGCCAGATGCAGTCTTAAGTTTCCTGGGAAAAGTTGTTTCTTGTCGGTCTCTTCAAAGCCTACTGCCCATCCAAGTATGTTGGAGTCGATATATTGCTATACAAGCAACGCCTATGCAACACACCTGAGGTAATATCGAAGCAAAGCCGCATCCTGTATACAGGAAAAGAAATGAGATTACAAGTTGGTGAAGGACCATGTAAGAGGTTTTCCGATATCCTGGAATACTATGACCAAGTGTACTGTAAAGGGTTCGTAAGGGCCGTAATCCAGAGATAATAAAAACCTGAGCATGTTCCAAGGGTTACAATCCTTTCCAATACCCGTGGTACGGTGAGCAAAAAAGGTCCCTGGGTAAATATGTATCCCTTATGATATAGGTGGAGAAAATGTAATAATTTTTCGCATTCTTATTAACATTAGTTAATTATTATTGATAGTAGGATTCACAAGGTGAGTCCAACTACTTGTCGTGCAAGTGAAAATAATAGCTATATTTTACACGTTGCTTCTTCCTCGAAAATAGTCAACGTGCCAACAAAGCATACAAATAAACACTCGATGCGGCTGAAATGTGCTAAAATTGTGTGAAAACCTGTATGGTTTGCAAAAGTGCTTTGACAATTTACTTGTAAATGTTTCAGTCAATTCAACAGCGATTTTTCAAATGTACGTATGTAAAGTACAATTTAATTAATGCTCCATCCGTTAAAGCTTGGATTGTTGGGTCGTTTGAGTTGTAATATAAATTTCAACTTATTCGTGGACATTATACACAACAAGGGTCCCTTTTGTGGATCCCTGTCTGTTCCGGATAAAGGCGCATCCGGAAGGACCAATGACTTGACCCCTGGGACATATGCGACTCTGGACAAAAGGACGTTTAGTTTAGGGGAAATAGGGAAGTATACGTTTTTTGGACGTTTTTCCGAGAACTAAAGAAAACGAACCTTGACGTCTTTGGACGTAGGTTAGCTAGCTAGCGAGAGAGCAAGAAAAGTAGTGGAGAAGCAAGTTGACAACGAACTACGGACGAAAGTATTTTCTGGGTTTAGTTGGGTTTGCGTGTGTGTTTGATGGACATTTTATATTGCGAAGTGTTGGTTTGATTGTCTAAAGTGATAGCGTGAAATACAGAACAAGTCCTATATATGTGGAACAAGTTTGTACGACTTGCACATTTGTAACACTGTCCTTGTGCAGTACAGTGAGTGCAGCACATTTATTGGACGACAAGGAGGCAAACCCGTTCTTATTGCGAGGGAAAAATATAGTAGGGAAAGAATACGCCAACAATTTCAGTTGACTACAGACAAAAGAGGTTTACGTTTTTTGCCTTCCTTGGAAGCAATCAGTCTGCCAGCAGGACATGCAAAAGGTAACAACCGCGATCATTCCTGTTTGACCGCATCAATCAGTATATCAGAGAAAAAATGTAAACTTAGGAAGTTACCAATAGCTGCAGGCAGAGTAATTCTGAAAAAGCTGGCATTTTCTGTCAATGGAGCCATCGTTCCAGTAAGTCGCAGTAGATAGTCATCTATATAAATACTAATATAATTCAGTTGCAAAGTATAGAGCTCCATTTCTGTACCATTGTAAATCTTGGCAACAACAGGGACGTCGGCTTTGAAAAACGGGTCGGGATCAAAAGTGGTCTTTCCGGTATTACTGCCGACAATTCCATTTGTCTGGTTTCCCACAGTTCCCATATTTCCAGTTTGGTAGCTAGAAGTAGCAAGCGTTGATGAATTATTTGACAGTAGGCTGACATTCATAGATCCACTTGTCGAGTTAGTTGGTATTTGGGACGACTGGGGTATTCCCAAGGAATTGCTTGTACTGTACAAAGCTGTGATAAAGGGTGACATTGTTGAAGAATTCGAAGAAAGCATGGAGTTGTTTGGGAAGCTTGCTGAGTATGTGGGCGATACAGTAGTCGAGTCTAAAGCTAAAGAAACTGTCTGGAATACTTGTGAATTATAATTCAGTGACATATTGGTGTTTGAAGCCCATGGCTGATACGAATTTGTCGAAGTTGCCAATAACGTGCTCTCGTTGGATGTATCGTACATTGCGTTGTTCGTAATTGTAGGGAATGTGCTTTCTTCAGGGGCAACGATCGAGTAGAGCATAGTTGTCGTGCTGGATGTTGAAGCCAAGTTAAAATCTGATGGGATTGGAGCTTCTGTAGTTTGGACAGTTGTTGGACCGCTTACTTCGGTCGTAGGATATGTTGCTGCTTCTGGCGTGGATGCAGGGAAGGTAGGACTATCAGTAGTCGGCCGATTGGCTGCGAAAAGAAGTACATTATTTCAAAATGGCACATCCTTCATTAGCGTATAGAAAAAAGGGCATTACAGCTTAAAATTGTAGTATACTGTGGATCTCCACTTATAGCCACGTTAATTGGACTGCCTGCTCCATTGTCTAATGTCCCATTCGGGAGATTGGCAACATTAGAGTGTTGAAGCTCTGAAGGTCCGACCTCGGATCCATAATTGGACTGCTCTGAACCTGAAGGTTTGCCCGCGCCATTACTTCGGACAAAGTCGGGTAAAGTTATCAGCAAAACCATCAGTCCTACTTTAATTTTAACGTAAGCCATGTAATTCTTATCCTGCTACTTGTTCGAACTTGAAATCGCAGCCAAGTTTAATTTCCACTGACCTTTTGCAGAACATGAACTGTACCCCATTTTAAAACGGTCTAAGATTGCTTGGAACGGAGTTACTCGAAGTGTGGATTTTTTTTTAATTGTCTAGTTCTCTTGAGTTGCCACTTCGTCTTTCTTTGATGAAACACACCTTTTTTAGAGCTTGCTCCCAGTCCGAATTTGGGGAACCGTCGGAGTAGTGTAACGTAGACCGGTTGAAAAGACTATATCGTTCGGGTTCCCGACAACAACTGTATTCCTTTTCCTCGATCAAAACACAAAAATCCGAAATGGCACGTAGGCCACTGGCGAAAGCCTACCGGTGGTGGACTTTTCGCCACACTCGACCACACTACCCTTCAGCGCCGCCCCCGGCGCGGGCCCACAACAAAACAATAGCTGCTAAACCTTCACCAGCCAAATACAATGAAAAGCACATAGATGGGCGTAATGCTGGTGAACATCATTCGACACTTTCTCCAAACCAACGAGGTCGACGGACGACTCTTCGATCCAAAAGATGATCCAAAATGTTATCAACTCTTGAGGGTGGATATGCGTCCTTTCGTGTTACGTCATTAAGCAAACGATAATCCATGCAGAATGGGGGACTTTCGTCCTTCTGCAGGGATGATACAACACCAATACTGTTGGCAAGAGGAATCCCGGATGACTTCTTCAATGAATCATCAACCATGCGACAACGCCCTAAAGTTTCCACTCTTGAGACTTGAACGGGTTGATCTCCGAAATTTTAAAACTGGGACGTGCACATTCCTATTCTCTGCCACCAATAGGCAATAGGAGGTCCACTCGTGCCCCGGTTTGGCGTGCAATCTTCGGACTAGCAGTAGTATAGTTAAGTAACGCAGAAACCATTTGGGCTAAAATAGTTTGTTTTCAGGAGACGAACTGAGCCATATTACTCGACCCAAAAACGCATTCGCCCGATACAACGTTCGACAGGCATATTACTAGCAGTAAACCTTCTATTCCCATTCCGAAACGAAAAGCGTAAAATAGCACGAACACAAATAATAATGCGAAAGAAATGGGCATTTTGACTAAAAGCTACTTATAATTCATACTATAGTTACTTACGTAAGTAACAGATACCTGCCATAGTACGTAGAAATATCCCCATGGTTTGCTGACTTGTAGAAATAAGTACGGAAATTAGTTCTTTAGCATGTCAGTCCCACTTTACCTAAAGGGCGAATAACTCTGATGGCCAACAAACAATTTATATCCATACTTTTTTTCCAATTGACTGACGTAGGCTTGCGCCTGTTGTTGGATCTTTGTATCCACTTTAAGAAACAAAGAAGCAAAGTAATACTTCCTTAGAATAAGTATTTAAGTGGAGCGGGGACAGCTCTGGGATTTTTTAAAAACACGTTGTACTGTATCGGCTGGACGTGCTATCACTTCGAATATACAAAACTGCCTGAAACCGACTGAGCAGTATTCCAGGTGAAGGTTTTGTTCTAGTTTTATTGGTCCGTGTATTGTAAAATAAAAAGCACCGCTGCCTTACTCCTTTATTGAAAATGGCCATGTTTTTGTTGCTTTAATGAAAACTAATTGCGCATAAAACTCCTTAGAGTATTCGGAGAATTTACAAGGAATCCTTTTTATTCACAATAATACTTAAAGGTCCGTACATAGTAGCCCATGCAAAACACTTATATGATTGACGTCAACTACCCTCGCTTAGTTGATCGTACCACGGGAACTAACTAAGGGTTATGGTATTGTGATGCAGTAAAAGGATAGCTTGTAAAACATGCAGGTAAAAGGTAAATAGTGTCTTTGTATGGGTTATGTTGCTTATTACTTCGTACTCGGTAATCGGTGTTATAGAAAATCCTTGGTTTGTGATCTTTGTATTGATTAAAGCAATCAAGCAACAGTAAAGGTTGACATTTAGACAACTATGGTTTTGGTTATATTGAAAACATACAGTAGAGAGTGCTTAAGTCGAACTTTTTAAACGGATTTCGTAATTTTGTCAGTGAGAAATAAAATCCAAGAAAATGTCAAGGGTCCGAAGGTGTCATGGGGTGATATATTGACGAGTATATTGACGTTCGCACAAAAACAGTGTAATTTTAAGTAGGGGTTTTATACCTTTCGCCGCCCAACCAGGCAATCAACCTGCCAACATAGCATGCAAATAATAACGCCTGCGATGATTCCTATGAACAGTAGCGGTTAGAAAATTTTCTATACAAATGTTTTACGCAATCTACCAATAGACACTGGTAGGGTAATGCTAAAGAACATTCCCTTTTCTGTTATAGGAGCCATTGTGCCCATTTTCTTTAAGAGGAGGTAATCTGTAACAATAGACCAGATGCAGTTAAGCATGGTAACGGGCTGATTTGCTTTACCATTGTAAACTTTGGCGACTACGGGAGCATGAGCTTGGAAGAATGGATCTGAGTCAAAAGTGGTACCTCCGTCGTTGATGGTAGTCCCGGTATAGGCTATTCGAGTCGTACTTTTACTGCTGCTATGTATTCCCGTACTAGGCGCGTAAGTTTTTCCTCCATTCTTGGTGTTATTCTCCACATTAGCACCGGAAACAATCCCTCCGTTATTACCAGTGCTTCCTGAGAAATTGCTTCCATTGCTGAAGGAGCTGATAGTATTAGCTGCAGTGGCCAGAAAGGTCTGGTTAGTTTGGAATGTTAATTTTGCAGCGACTGTCGTAGTAGCAGTCCCTGACGTAGTGGCATTCATGGACAGAAGACCTGATGAAGCTGTTGTAAGGTTCGAAGGTGGGGAAATTGTTGTTCCCAAGAACTCGGAAACCACGCTCAAATTGCCCGTAGTAGCATTGTAAGTAATCGTGCCTAAAAAGGCTGTCGAGGTTAAGGTGGAGGATGTAGTTTGTTCTGAAACGCTGTGTAGACATTGATTTACGGTCTCTACGGTTTCATTATAGACATAATGAGTAGATTTTTATGGACGTACCTGGTGTTGTTATTGGTACTCATTGCTAAAGTAGTTGCAGTTGTAGAGGCCGAAGTCGTAGGTTGGGTAAAAGAAGAATTATTATCTTGGAAGCCTGAGAATGTTGCACTTAAATTCGAGGTTGTTATCATCGTCGATAACGGGGTTAAGGACACCGTACTAGAGCTACCGATTATATCGTAGTTGTTTGTAGTAGTATCCATTGTAGCTAAAAAACTTGGCGAAGGTAATGGTGATGTTGTTTGAGTTGTCGAAGAACTAATTGAGCTCTGTTCGGTACTTCTAGTTGTAGCCATTTCAGGCGTAGTGTTTATTGTTGTTTTTTGGGTAGTGCTCACGGTGGACTGTGTGCTAGTTGTACTGCTGTAATAGATACTGTATCAGTTTATTACTTCGGTTTGTCCATTTTCTATGTTAGGAATTGGTTAGGAATGGTACCTTGTGCAGTTTATTGTACTCGGTTGTAGCGTAATTACGGGCGGAATTGTGAGTGGCATAGCGATGGATGGAAAGGGGGATGGCTTAATCAGAGCTTCAAAATAAAATAACGCGTTTTAGAAAGGGGGTATGGCATATAGGAGATATATTTACTATGATTGGTGCGGGTATGGTTCATTAAACCAAGAAATTTAGGCGAAGAGACTCCATCGTTGTAAGTAATGATGATTTGCGTCAAGTTCAGTGAACTGTTTATATTGCCTTCGTTGTACGAATTGTTGAGAAAATAAGCTTCCATGTACCCGATTGTATTATTGCGAGGACTCTTTTTTGTACTTAAAATGTTTGTCCGAACAAAACTACTGCTAAAAACCGACTTAGTCCGGTAGTATTCATCAAACTGTAACACTCCAATAGAATCAACGAATTTAACTTTTGTTAGAACATACCGTGCCTTCTATCGTAGTGGCTAAAGTTGCGTACTCAGTACCTAACTTGTTGTCAAAGGTGTCTTTGTACGTAAGGTTTATATAAAGCTTCCAAACAAAACCAGTACCTAAGAGTTCCTTCAGTGAGTTTCTGTTCTGCTGTAAGTTCTTTGTTCTGCCACGTTTCTTACCTGCAAAGCATACATCTAAGGAATTATTCCTGGACGAATTAGTAGTAAACCCAGTAAACTGGAATTGGGTTCGATTAGGCCGAAAAATTCCCACTGAGATACTATAAAAGCTTGCGAGGCCTTGCAAGGCTACAAGAACAGGATCAACGTACTTTTGCTTGATATACCAATCCAATGTGGCCAGGCAGTCGAATGTAGTACCGTTTTTCGTCGCTGTTTTTGTCGCTATTTCATGAAGTGAAATGAACGCATGATTCCGAGGCTGTTCAATAAAGTGAGCGGAATTGAAGACTCACCTTCTGTCCAATTAATGGAGAGCAATTTCCCCATACTCACGAATTCAAGGTAGCTAGAGCGGCTGACATTGTATTTTTGAAATATGAAGTCTTCAATATTAAAATCCGAGACACCAGAGATAATTTTTTGTGCAGTCGTTGTGTACCGAAATAAAGTAGAATTCATTTCTGCCAAGATGGTTTTGTTACGTAACACAAGGTCTTGCATATTACTGGGCCCAAAATTGCATTCAGCTGGTACTAGACTTGGGATGCTTAACACTAAAAGTAATCCTGCCAATGCCATGCCTAAAAGGATAAAAAGATTCGAATCTTATTCTGGAGCATTACATGCACTTGTACCGCTCATAAATGATTATTTTTGCTGTACAAATCTAACTACCGAAGCGCTCTAAGTTAAATTCCCTATGTGCACTGGAGTAATCAACATGGGATTAATTTAGCGTACAAACTTTGAACATCCAATTCGCTAATGAGCATGCGGCTGTTGGGCAGTTTTGATGTTGTGAACAACTTACCTATTTTAACACGTGGAAATAACCCCGTAATTTCGCTGGCTTGAATGTTATCTACCAAATTTCCCAGCCTTTTCTCAGATCGCCCCGTTTTTATTATTATTCAGAGTAAATGGCAATAAGCAGTTTTTCACTTCACCGTATGTTTCAAGGGTATAATCTGTTGAAAGGGCTTTTAACAGTTTGAATTCCTTCGAGTGATTATAAACTTTGCCGTGCCGTCACTGTGAATTAAAAACGCGTCTGAATTGCACCTGAGCAGTAATAGAACTAAAAGACTCTTTATAGTTGCTTCGTTTCTTAAAGAAACTTCCTTCCTAAAGGTGCCTCCCCGTTTCAAAATTGGTTTGGAAGGGGTTCGCATGTCCTTATTACCTCTAATATAATGTTCACCACAAGGGTATAAAACATTAATATTTAGGAAATACCGAGAAGTTCCTGGACACTACATGTGACACGATATCTCTGACATTTTAGGGCCGGAATGATTCATCGTTAGACGTTAATTTTTATGACTCGACTTTCTCGTAGTTAGGCTCGCTTTTCTTGCATTCAATATTGTACTGAATTACGTTTGTTAGTGCCTTTGTTTTATGGTTCAAGTCCTTGAGTCTTCTTTTCTGCTTTTCGTATATTGTGTATTTTAATATATTAATTTCTTTTAAGATAATTTTTATGTTAATTTTTTATTAATCTTCAACTTAATTTTGGGGTGATTCTTAGAACGTATATTTTCTCTAAGGAGTGATGAAAGACCAAGTAAAAAGGCCATATTTCCCTGTGCAAAGAACTGTAAAATTTCTCATTGAGACTTGCATAATAGGCACTTTCTACACTTCATGATAATTGTGTACAACAGACGTGTTTCACGGGTGTCCGAGACAAATTGTGTAAGGGTACGTAGGGAAATATATTGAGGTTCGCTCACAAATAGAGGTTCTTTTAACTGGAGTTTACACTTTACGCTGTCCAAACATGCAATCTGCCTGCCAACATAGCATGCACATAATAACGGCCGCTATGATTCCTGTAAATAAATGTTTGTTAAAAATTAGCTTAAACTAGAAAGCCATTTAAATATGATGTTAAATATTAGTCATATTTTAGGAATCTACCAATGGACGTAGGTAGGGTAATGTTAAAGAACGTCGCTTTTTCCATTATGGGAGACATGGTGCCCAATTTCCTTAGCAGGATATAATCTGAAACCACATAAAATTTAGTCAGTAGATCGAAGCCGGTTTGCTTTACCATTGTAAACCTTGGCGAGTACGGGAGCGTTCGCTTGAAACAAGGGATCAGGGTCGAAAGTGGTCCCTCCGTCATTGACGGAAGTCCTTGTTTGTGCGGCAAGAGTTGTACCTCCAGCACCGCTGATATTGGTCTCGATACCTGGAGCGTAAGTTGTTCCTCCATTGTTGGTGTTACTCCCCGTATTAACACCATAAGTTGTACCTCCGACATTAAGACTGGTTCCGGAGGTACCACTCTCGTTGCCGATGGAGCTGCTAGTAGTACCGGCTGAAATCGGAAAAGTCTGGTTCCCTGTAAATGTGGAATGTTGATTTGCTGTCCCATTAAATGCTGTCGAAGTTGACTGGTTTTCCAATGTCAAACTTCCCGACGTAGTTAGGTTGAGATTTGTTTGCACGAGTCCAGTCAAAAGTGTTGCAGTAAAATTTGGAGTCTGTGCATAAGACGTTGAAACCACATTGAAGTTGCTGCTTGCAGCTGCGTAAGTTGATGTAACTGAAGTTGTAGACCCAGCTAAGAGTAATGTGCTCGCTGGATTGGCATTACTGTAATTAAATTAATTTCTTAACATCATTTAGCTATTTACGTTTCATTCTGATTTGGAATGTACCTTGCACTACTTGTTGTACTCGTTGGTACAGTTTCCGAAGTAAGGTTAATAGTATCAAGGGATGCGTTTGAAGCCGAAGATCCTTGCGTGGGCGAAACTGTTGTATTAAAAATCATATTTGAACCCCCATCGAGGGTTTTGAATCCGTACTTAAATTACCGGTTAAAAGTTCTGTTGTGACTGACACCGTTGGCGAGGACACGGGGGTGGTCGCGTCAGTTCCAACTGTCGAAGGCAGTCCAGTTGAATTATTGGAACTCAATGCGGCACTTCGGTCCGAAGTCGCTTGAGACGTATAATTTATTGTTGCTGTTTGATTAACGCTGTCATCGGGTTGTTTAGTGATCGGACTGCAATATAATTCGTTACTGCAGATTGTCTATGGTTAGCTCGTCTCAGTTATTGAGTGTACCTTGGGCAGCTCGTAGTACTCAGTACTGGTGCAGTTATCGGCAGAGCAGCAGCGACGGTAGGGGATGTCTTAGATAATGCTACGAAGAAAATTAGTACATGTACAATATAAAGGCACTTTAGCAATTAGGCGTAATATAGGCAAACTATTTATTACTGTGATTGATCTTCGTGTATCTGCCATCGTAAAATCCGATTACTGCAGGTGTTGAATCTCCGTCGCTATAAATCAGGTCTGTGATAGCATAGTAGTTTGTTGAACTGTTTATATAATCCGCTTGGTACGTGTTATTAAGGAAGTAAACTTCCATGTACCCAATCAAGAGCAAAGTGCCACTCGAGTTTCTATTTATCGCCTTTAGAAAGTTGGCTCGAACAAAGCTATTTTTTAGAACAGTATTGTTCCGATAATATCGGTCAAACTATATCACTTTAATGATTAAAAATTATGAAAATAATCTGGTGTAATTTTTTACCGCGTTTTCTATCGTACTGGCTAAAAATGCATACTTAGTGCTTAAGACGTTAGCAAAATCATCATCGTAAGTTAGGTTTGTAGAAAGCCGCCAAACAAAACCGCTACCTACAAAAACCTTCACTGAACTGCGGTCGCATTTACACTTATTCCTAGTACTTACCTGCAGAACAATTCATATCCAGGACAGGAATACCATTTGAGTCCATCGCAAGCCCAGAAAATTGAAAACGGGCTTGATTTGGCCGAAAAATTCCCACTGAGAAGCTGTAATAATTAGCGAGCCCTTGCAACGCTACATGGACTGGATCAACGTATTTCTGCTTAATGTACGAGCCCAAAGTCAGGCCACTGTCTATTGTACAATATGTGGTTGTTGTGCTTGTGGCTATTTCACAAAGAAAAATAATTGTCCTATTTTGGAACAGCAAACTTGTAGCGAACAAAACGGAATTTGAAGACTCACCTTGTGTCCAATTAATGGTCAGCAGTTTCCCCACACTCACAAAAACAAGATAGGTCGTTCGGTTAACGGAAAATGTTTGCAGTATAAAAGCTTCGATGTTAAAATTAGAAACTTCTGAAACAGCTCCTTGCGCAGCAGTCGTGTAGTTAAATAAGGTACTATCCATTTTAGCTAAGATGGCAGTATTTCGCAATACCAACTGAGTATCGGACTCGAAAAGGCATCCGCCGGTTGCCAGATCTGATAAGCTTAATACTACGAGTAATCCTGCAATTCCCATACCTGAACGAAAGTACAAAATAATAAAAGTGTCTAAGCTATTCCGGAATATTGCCCAATTATTTTTCTGCTAGAAAGTTAATTCTATAAATTCTTTATTAAGCCAAATAAAAGTCTACTTGCACACTTTACGTATAACAACGAAGGAATGACTTCACTTGTAAAATGGTACTTGGCACTAGGAACAGAACTCCGGTAATCAGACAGCCTTGGAACTGGTTTCCGAAGTATCAATTGAATATCAACCTTTTGCACTGCCCTGTGTTGTTACTATTTTTAGTAATTTCTTACCCTGCTTGAAGAACTAGAAATTTCCTAAATTTGGATACATTCCGCTGATAGAAAATGCGACGGCAAATTTCAACTACCTAGTCTTTTCAAATAAGCCGAGTTTGTTTTACATCACTAATTGCTAATAATTTATTAAAAGCTAATCGCAGTAGAGCCACGTGCAAAGAAAAACTGTAAATGAAATCCCTTGGAATTATTTTTTCCGTTTGGTTAGTGCCATTTTACAGGAATTGCTTCCTTACGTTTCCTTGTCTTTTAGTTAGCAATCAATAAGACACTCGGGTCCCAAGAATTTCCGTATTTTTTTCTTATGACTGTAACTTACCTGTAATAACATGTGGAATTAATCCCATGTCTGTTCCTTGGGGGTACCAATTTCCCAACCTGCGTAAACCTTTTATCCAACCACTTGATGGAACAAGTTATATCCCTTGTTCCGGAGGGAAAGGTCAGAAATGGCAAGGTCAGGAATTGCGCTAAAGGGGGTTAATTCCGGGAATGTAGAAGGGGCCCTTGGTAGTATACCTCCGTATGTTTTTTACTTGGTTTTTCCCAGAAAGGGATAGCGACCTTCTACGTTGATTGAACGTTTTCTTCTTCGGAGACAATGGTCGGTAGTTAGGA